>CP137676.1:22905891-22930076 GCA_037976565.1 Mesocentrotus franciscanus
GAGGACGACGTGCCTTACACCATGATATCAACCGACGCGCTATCATTCTTAATTTGGAAATTATAGCCATTTGGGTAAAAAACAAAACGTCTCAAAAGGCCTAATACGCCTTTTTCACCTTTTTTAACATAAAATTGCCATTTACTGAAAAAACTACGAATTGGACAGATCCAATTACATGTACGTGTTGAGGACGACCCTTACACCATGATCTCAACCGGGACGCGCTATCATTCTTAATTTGGAAATTATAGCCATTTTGGTGAAAAACGAAAAAAACGTCTCAAAAGGCCTAATACGCCTTTTTCACCTCTAAACATAAAATTGCCTTTTACTCGAAAACTACGAATTGGACAGATGAACCACTATGACGTGTTGAGGACGACGTGCCTACACACATGATATCATCCGGGACGCGCTATCATTCTTAATTTGGAAATTATAGGCATTTGGGTGAAAACGAAAAAAACGTCTCAAAAGGCCTAATACGCGCCTTTTACACCTCTTAACATAAAATTGCCTTTTACTCGAAAACTACGAATTGGACAGATGAACCAATACATGTACGTGTTGAGGACGACGTGCCTTACACCATGAAATCAACCGGGACGCGCTATCATTCTTAATTTGGAAATTATAGCCACAAAACGAAAAAAACGTCTCAAAAGGCCTAATACGCGCCTTTTTCACCTCTAAACATAAAATTGCCATTTACTCGAAAAAACTACGAATTGGACAGATGAACCAATTACATGTACGTGTTGAGGACGACGTGCCTTACACCATGAAATCAAGCGGGACGCGCTATCATTCTTAATTTGGAAATTATAGCCATTTGGGTGAAAAACGAAAAACTCAAAAGGCCTAATACGCGCCTTTTTCACCTCTAAACATAAAATTGCCATTTACTCGAAAAAACTACGAATTGGACAGATGAACTACATGTACGTGTTGAGGACGACGTGCCTTACACCATGATCTCAACCGGGACGCACTATCATTCTTAATTTGGAAATTATAGCCATTTGTGAAAACGAAAACGTCTCAAAAGGCCTAATACGCGCCTTTTTCACCTCTAAACAAAATTGCCATTTACTCGAAAACTACGAATTGACAGATGAACCAATTACATGTACGTGTTGAGGACGACGCCTTACACCATGATATCAACCGGGACGCGCTATCATTCTTAATTTGGAAATTATAGCCATTTGGGTGAAAAACGAAAAACGTCTCAAAAGGCCTAATACGCACCTTTTACACCTCTTAACATAAAATTGCCTTTTACTCGAAAAAAACTTAGAATTGGACAGATGAACCATTACATGTACGTTTGAGGACGACCTTACACCATGATATATCAAGCGGACGCGCTATCATTCTTAATTTGGAAATTATAGCCATTTGGGTGAAAAGCGAAAAAAACGTCTCAAAAGGCCTAATACGCGCCTTTTTCACCTCTAAACATAAAATTGCCATTTACTGAAAACTACGAATTGGACAGATGAACCAATTACATGTACGTGTTGAGGACGACGTGGCACACATGATATCAAGCGGGACGCGCTATCATTCTTAATTTGGAAATTATATCCATTTTGGTGAAAAACGAAAAAAAACCTCTCAAAAGGCCTAAAACGCGCCTTTTACGCTCATAAAATTGCTCGAAAACTGAATTGGACAGATGAACCAATTACATGTACGTGTTGAGGACGACGTGCCTTACACCATGATATCAACCGGGACGCGCTATCATTCTTAATTTGGAAATTATAGCCATTTTGGTGAAAAACGAAAAAAACGTCTCAAAAGGCCTAATACGCGCCTTTTTCACCTCTAAACATGAAATTGCCATTTACTCGAAAACTACGAATTGGACAGATGAACCAATTACATGTACGTGTTGAGGACGACGTGCCTTACACCATGATATCAACCGACGCGCTATCATTCTTAATTTGGAAATTATAGCCATTTTGGTGAAAACGAAAAAACGTCTCAAAGGCCTAATACGCGCCTTTCACCTCTAAACATAAAATTGCCTTTACTCGAACTACGAATTGGACAGATGAACCAATTACATGTTCAGGACGACGTGCCTTACACCATGATATCAACCGGGACGCGCTCATTCTTAATTTGGAAATTATAGCCATTTGGGTGAAAAACGAAAAAAACATCTAAAAAGGCCTAATACGCGCCTTTTTCACCTTTTAACATAAAATTGCCTTTTACTCGAAAACTACGAATTGGACAGATGAACCAATTACATGTACGTGTTGAGGACGACGTGCCTTACACCATGATATCAACCGGGACGCGCTATCATTCTTAATTTGGAAATTATAGCCATTTGGGTGAAAAACGAAAACGTCTCAAAAGGCCTAATACGCGCCTTTTTCACCTCTAAACATAAAATTGCCATTTACTCGAAAACTACGAATTGGACAGATGAACCAATTACATGTACGTGTTGAGGACGACGTGTCCACCATGATATCAACGGGACGCGCTATCATTCTTAATTTGGAAATTATAGCCATTTGGGTGAAAAACGAAAAAACGTCTCAAAAGGCCTAATACGCGCCTTTTCACCTCTAAACATAAAATTGCCATTTACTCGAAAACTACGAATTGGACAGATGAACCAATTACATGTACGTGTTGAGGACGACGTGCCTTACACCATGATATCAACCGGGACGCGCTATCATTCTTAATTTGGAAATTATAGCCATTTGGGTGAAAAACGAAAAAACGTCTCAAAAGGCCTAATACGCGCCTTTTTCACCTCTAAACATAAAATTGCCATTTACTCGAAAACTACGAATTGGACAGATGAACCAATTACATGTACGTGTTGAGGACGACGTGCCTTACACCATGATATCAACCGGGACGCGCTATCATTCTTAATTTGGAAATTATAGCCATTTGGGTGAAAAACGAAAAAACGTCTCAAAAGGCCTAATACGCGCCTTTTCACCTCTAAACATAAAATTGCCATTTACTCGAAAACTACGAATTGGACAGATGAACCAATTACATGTACGTGTTGAGGACGACGTGCCTTACACCATGATATCAACCGGGACGCGCTATCATTCTTAATTTGGAAATTATAGCCATTTGGGTGAAAAAAACGTCTCAAAAGGCCTAATACGCGCCTTTTCACCTCTAAACATAAAATTGCCATTTACTCGAAAACTACGAATTGGACAGATGAACCAATTACATGTACGTGTTGAGGACGACGTGCCTTACACCATGATATCAACCGGGACGCGCTATCATTCTTAATTTGGAAATTATAGCCATTTGGGTGAAAAACGAAAAAACGTCTCAAAAGGCCTAATACGCGCCTTTTCACCTCTAAACATAAAATTGCCATTTACTCGAAAACTACGAATTGGACAGATGAACCAATTACATGTACGTGTTGAGGACGACGTGCCTTACACCATGATATCAACCGGGACGCGCTATCATTCTTAATTTGGAAATTATAGCCATTTGGGTGAAAAACGAAAAAAACGTCTCAAAAGGCCTAATACGCGCCTTTTTCACCTCTAAACATGAAATTGCCATTTACTCGAAAACTACGAATTGGACAGATGAACCAATTACATGTACGTGTTGAGGACGACGTGCCTTACACCATGATATCAACCGGGACGCGCTATCATTCTTAATTTGGAAATTATAGCCATTTGGGTGAAAAACGAAAAAAAAAGTCTCAAAAGGCCTAATACGCGCCTTTTTCACCTCTAAACATAAAATTGCCATTTACTCGAAAACTACGAATTGGACAGATGAACCAATTACATGTACGTGTTGAGGACGACGTGCCTTACACCATGATATCAACCGGGACGCGCTATCATTCTTAATTTGGAAATTATAGCCATTTGGGTGAAAAACGAAAAAACGTCTCAAAAGGCCTAATACGCGCCTTTTTCACCTCTAAACATAAAATTGCCATTTACTCGAAAACTACGAATTGGACAGATGAACCAATTACATGTACGTGTTGAGGACGACGTGCCTTACACCATGATATCAACCGGGACGCGCTATCATTCTTAATTTGGAAATTATAGCCATTTGGGTGAAAAACGAAAAAACGTCTCAAAAGGCCTAATACGCGCCTTTTTCACCTCTAAACATAAAATTGCCATTTACTCGAAAACTACGAATTGGACAGATGAACCAATTACATGTACGTGTTGAGGACGACGTGCCTTACACCATGATATCAACCGGGACGCGCTATCATTCTTAATTTGGAAATTATAGCCATTTGGGTGAAAAACGAATAAAACGTCTCAAAAGGCCTAATACGCGCCTTTTTCACCTCTAAACATAAAATTGCCATTTACTCGAAAACTACGAATGGACAGATGAACCAATTACATGTACGTGTTGAGGACGACGTGCCTTACACCATGATATCAACCGGGACGCGCTATCATTCTTAATTTGGAAATTATAGCCATTTGGGTGAAAAACGAAAAAATGTCTCAAAAGGCCTAATACGCGCCTTTTCACCTCTAAACATGAAATTGCCATTTACTCGAAAACTACGAATTGGACAGATGAACCAATTACATGTACGTGTTGAGGACGACGTGCCTTACACCATGATATCAACCGGGACGCGCTATCATTCTTAATTTGGAAATTATAGCCATTTGGGTGAAAAACGAAAAAACGTCTCAAAAGGCCTAATACGCGCCTTTTTCACCTCTAAACATAAAATTGCCATTTACTCGAAAACTACGAATTGGACAGATGAACCAATTACATGTACGTGTTGAGGACGACGTGCCTTACACCATGATATCAACCGGGACGCGCTATCATTCTTAATTTGGAAATTATAGCCATTTGGGTGAAAAACGAAAAAACGTCTCAAAAGGCCTAATACGCGCCTTTCTCCTCTAAACATAAAATTGCCATTTACTCGAAAACTACGAATTGGACAGATGAACCAATTACATGTACGTGTTGAGGACGACGTGCCTTACACCATGATATCAACCGGGACGCGCTATCATTCTTAATTTGGAAATTATAGCCATTTGGGTGAAAAACGAAAAAACGTCTCAAAAGGCCTAATACGCGCCTTTTTCTCTTAAAATTGCCATTTACTCGAAAACTACGAATTGGACAGATGAACCAATTACATGTACGTGTTGAGGACGACGTGCCTTACACCATGATATCAACCGGGACGCGCTATCATTCTTAATTTGGAAATTATAGCCATTTGGGTGAAAAACGAAAAAACCTTCTCAAAAGGCCTAATACGCGCCTTTTCACCTCTAAACATAAAATTGCCATTTACTCGAAAACTACGAATTGGACAGATGAACCAATTACATGTACGTGTTGAGGACGACGTGCCTTACACCATGATATCAACCGGGACGCGCTATCATTCTTAATTTGGAAATTATAGCCATTTGGGTGAAAAACGAAAAAACGTCTCAAAAGGCCTAATACGCGCCTTTTTCACCTCTAAACATAAAATTGCCATTTACTCGAAAACTACGAATTGGACAGATGAACCAATTACATGTACGTGTTGAGGACGACGTGCCTTACACCATGATATCAACCGGACGCGCTATCATTCTTAATTTGGAAATTATAGCCATTTGGGTGAAAACGAAAAAACGTCTCAAAAGGCCTAATACGCCTTTTTCACCTCTAAACATAAAATTGCCTTTACTCGAAAACTACGAATTGGACAGATGAACCAATTACATGTACGTGTTGAGGACGACGTGCCTTACACCATGATATCAACCGGGACGCGCTATCATTCTTAATTTGGAAATTATAGCCATTTGGGTGAAAAACGAAAAAACGTCTCAAAAGGCCTAATACGCGCCTTTTTCACCTCTAAACATAAAATTGCCATTTACTCGAAAACTACGAATTGGACAGATGAACCAATTACATGTACGTGTTGAGGACGACGTGCCTTACACCATGATATCAACCGGGACGCGCTATCATTCTTAATTTGGAAATTATAGCCATTTGGGTGAAAAGCGAAAAAACGTCTCAAAAGGCCTAATACGCGCCTTTTCACCTCTAAACATGAAATTGCCATTTACTCGAAAACTACGAATTGGACAGATGAACCAATTACATGTACGTGTTGAGGACGACGTGCCTTACACCATGATATCAACCGGGACGCGCTCTCATTCTTAATTTGGAAATTATAGCCATTTGGGTGAAAAACGAAAAAACGTCTCAAAAGGCCTAATACGCGCCTTTTTCACCTCTAAACATGAAATTGCCATTTACTCGAAAACTACGAATTGGACAGATGAACCAATTACATGTACGTGTTGAGGACGACGTGCCTTACACCATGATATCAACCGGGACGCGCTATCATTCTTAATTTGGAAATTATAGCCATTTGGGTGAAAAACGAAAAAACGTCTCAAAAGGCCTAATACGCGCCTTTTTCACCTCTAAACATGAAATTGCCATTTACTCGAAAACTACGAATTGGACAGATGAACCAATTACATGTACGTGTTGAGGACGACGTGCCTTACACCATGATATCAACCGGGACGCGCTATCATTCTTAATTTGGAAATTATAGCCATTTGGGTGAAAAACGAAAAAACGTCTCAAAAGGCCTAATACGCGCCTTTTCACCTCTAAACATAAAATTGCCATTTACTCGAAAACTACGAATTGGACAGATGAACCATGTACGTGTTGAGGACGACGTGCCTTACACCATGATATCAACCGGGACGCGCTATCATTCTTAATTTGGAAATTATAGCCATTTGGGTGAAAAACGAAAAAACGTCTCAAAAGGCCTAATACGCGCCTTTTTCACCTCTAAACATGAAATTGCCATTTACTCGAAAACTACGAATTGGACAGATGAACCAATTACATGTACGTGTTGAGGACGACGTGCCTTACACCATGATATCAACCGGGACGCGCTATCATTCTTAATTTGGAAATTATAGCCATTTGGGTGAAAAACGAAAAAACGTCTCAAAAGGCCTAATACGCGCCTTTTCACCTCTAAACATGAAATTGCCATTTACTCGAAAACTACGAATTGGACAGATGAACCAATTACATGTACGTGTTGAGGACGACGTGCCTTACACCATGATATCAACCGGGACGCGCTATCATTCTTAATTTGGAAATTATAGCCATTTGGGTGAAAAACGAAAAAAACGTCTCAAAAGGCCTAATACGCGCCTTTTTCACCTCTAAACATGAAATTGCCATTTACTCGAAAACTACGAATTGGACAGATGAACCAATTACATGTACGTGTTGAGGACGACGTGCCTTACACCATGATATCAACCGGGACGCGCTATCATTCTTAATTTGGAAATTATAGCCATTTGGGTGAAAAACGAAAAAAACGTCTCAAAAGGCCTAATACGCGCCTTTTTCACCTCTAAACATGAAATTGCCATTTACTCGAAAACTACGAATTGGACAGATGAACCAATTACATGTACGTGTTGAGGACGACGTGCCTTACACCATGATATCAACCGGGACGCGCTATCATTCTTAATTTGGAAATTATAGCCATTTGGGTGAAAAACGAAAAAACGTCTCAAAAGGCCTAATACGCGCCTTTTTCACCTCTAAACATGAAATTGCCATTTACTCGAAAACTACGAATTGGACAGATGAACCAATTACATGTACGTGTTGAGGACGACGTGCCTTACACCATGATATCAACCGGGACGCGCTATCATTCTTAATTTGGAAATTATAGCCATTTGGGTGAAAAACGAAAAAACGTCTCAAAAGGCCTAATACGCGCCTTTTTCACCTCTAAACATAAAATTGCCATTTACTCGAAAACTACGAATTGGACAGATGAACCAATTACATGTACGTGTTGAGGACGACGTGCCTTACACCATGATATCAACCGACGCGCTATCATTCTTAATTTGGAAATTATAGCCATTTGGGTGAAAAACGAAAAAACGTCTCAAAAGGCCTAATACGCGCCTTTTTCACCTCTAAACATAAAATTGCCATTTACTCGAAAACTACGAATTGGACAGATGAACCAATTACATGTACGTGTTGAGGACGACGTGCCTTACACCATGATATCAACCGGGACGCGCTATCATTCTTAATTTGGAAATTATAGCCATTTGGGTGAAAAACGAAAAAACGTCTCAAAAGGCCTAATACTCGCCTCTAAACATAAAATTGCCATTTACTCGAAAACTACGAATTGGACAGATGAACCAATTACATGTACGTGTTGAGGACGACGTGCCTTACACCATGATATCAACCGGGACGCGCTATCATTCTTAATTTGGAAATTATAGCCATTTGGGTGAAAAACGAAAAAACGTCTCAAAAGGCCTAATACGCGCCTTTTTCACCTCTAAACATAAAATTGCCATTTACTCGAAAACTACGAATTGGACAGATGAACCAATTACATGTACGTGTTGAGGACGACGTGCCTTACACCATGATATCAACCGGGACGCGCTATCATTCTTAATTTGGAAATTATAGCCATTTGGGTGAAAAACGAAAAAACGTCTCAAAAGGCCTAATACGCGCCTTTTTCACCTCTAAACATAAAATTGCCATTTACTCGAAAACTACGAATTGGACAGATGAACCAATTACATGTACGTGTTGAGGACGACGTGCCTTACACCATGATATCAACCGGGACGCGCTATCATTCTTAATTTGGAAATTATAGCCATTTGGGTGAAAAACGAAAAAACGTCTCAAAAGGCCTAATACGCGCCTTTTTCACCTCTAAACATGAAATTGCCATTTACTCGAAAACTACGAATTGGACAGATGAACCAATTACATGTACGTGTTGAGGACGACGTGCCTTACACCATGATATCAACCGGGACGCGCTATCATTCTTAATTTGGAAATTATAGCCATTTGGGTGAAAAACGAAAAAACGTCTCAAAAGGCCTAATACGCGCCTTTTTCACCTCTAAACATGAAATTGCCATTTACTCGAAAACTACGAATTGGACAGATGAACCAATTACATGTACGTGTTGAGGACGACGTGCCTTACACCATGATATCAACCGGGACGCGCTATCATTCTTAATTTGGAAATTATAGCCATTTGGGTGAAAAACGAAAAAAACGTCTCAAAAGGCCTAATACGCGCCTTTTTCACCTCTAAACATGAAATTGCCATTTACTCGAAAACTACGAATTGGACAGATGAACCAATTACATGTACGTGTTGAGGACGACGTGCCTTACACCATGATATCAACCGGGACGCGCTATCATTCTTAATTTGGAAATTATAGCCATTTGGGTGAAAAACGAAAAAACGTCTCAAAAGGCCTAATACGCGCCTTTTTCACCTCTAAACATAAAATTGCCATTTACTCGAAAACTACGAATTGGACAGATGAACCAATTACATGTACGTGTTGAGGACGACGTGCCTTACACCATGATATCAACCGGGACGCGCTATCATTCTTAATTTGGAAATTATAGCCATTTGGGTGAAAAACGAAAAAACGTCTCAAAAGGCCTAATACGCGCCTTTTCACCTCTAAACATAAAATTGCCATTTACTCGAAAACTACGAATTGGACAGATGAACCAATTACATGTACGTGTTGAGGACGACGTGCCTTACACCATGATATCAACCGGGACGCGCTATCATTCTTAATTTGGAAATTATAGCCATTTGGGTGAAAAACGAAAAAACGTCTCAAAAGGCCTAATACGCGCCTTTTTCACCTCTAAACATAAAATTGCCATTTACTCGAAAACTACGAATTGGACAGATGAACCAATTACATGTACGTGTTGAGGACGACGTGCCTTACACCATGATATCAACCGGGACGCGCTATCATTCTTAATTTGGAAATTATAGCCATTTGGGTGAAAAACGAAAAAAACGTCTCAAAAGGCCTAATACGCGCCTTTTTCACCTCTAAACATGAAATTGCCATTTACTCGAAAACTACGAATTGGACAGATGAACCAATTACATGTACGTGTTGAGGACGACGTGCCTTACACCATGATATCAACCGGGACGCGCTATCATTCTTAATTTGGAAATTATAGCCATTTGGGTGAAAAACGAAAAAACGTCTCAAAAGGCCTAATACGCGCCTTTTTCACCTCTAAACATGAAATTGCCATTTACTCGAAAACTACGAATTGGACAGATGAACCAATTACATGTACGTGTTGAGGACGACGTGCCTTACACCATGATATCAACCGGGACGCGCTATCATTCTTAATTTGGAAATTATAGCCATTTGGGTGAAAAACGAAAAAACGTCTCAAAAGGCCTAATACGCGCCTTTTCACCTCTAAACATAAAATTGCCATTTACTCGAAAACTACGAATTGGACAGATGAACCAATTACATGTACGTGTTGAGGACGACGTGCCTTACACCATGATATCAACCGGGACGCGCTATCATTCTTAATTTGGAAATTATAGCCATTTGGGTGAAAAACGAAAAAACGTCTCAAAAGGCCTAATACGCGCCTTTTCACCTCTAAACATGAAATTGCCATTTACTCGAAAACTACGAATTGGACAGATGAACCAATTACATGTACGTGTTGAGGACGACGTGCCTTACACCATGATATCAACCGGGACGCGCTATCATTCTTAATTTGGAAATTATAGCCATTTGGGTGAAAAACGAAAAAAACGTCTCAAAAGGCCTAATACGCGCCTTTTTCACCTCTAAACATGAAATTGCCATTTACTCGAAAACTACGAATTGGACAGATGAACCAATTACATGTACGTGTTGAGGACGACGTGCCTTACACCATGATATCAACCGGGACGCGCTATCATTCTTAATTTGGAAATTATAGCCATTTGGGTGAAAAACGAAAAAACGTCTCAAAAGGCCTAATACGCGCCTTTTTCACCTCTAAACATGAAATTGCCATTTACTCGAAAACTACGAATTGGACAGATGAACCAATTACATGTACGTGTTGAGGACGACGTGCCTTACACCATGATATCAACCGGGACGCGCTATCATTCTTAATTTGGAAATTATAGCCATTTGGGTGAAAAACGAAAAAACGTCTCAAAAGGCCTAATACGCGCCTTTTCACCTCTAAACATAAATTGCCATTTACTCGAAAACTACGAATTGGACAGATGAACCAATTACATGTACGTGTTGAGGACGACGTGCCTTACACCATGATATCAACCGGGACGCGCTATCATTCTTAATTTGGAAATTATAGCCATTTGGGTGAAAAACGAAAAAAACGTCTCAAAAGGCCTAATACGCGCCTTTTTCACCTCTAAACATGAAATTGCCATTTACTCGAAAACTACGAATTGGACAGATGAACCAATTACATGTACGTGTTGAGGACGACGTGCCTTACACCATGATATCAACCGGGACGCGCTATCATTCTTAATTTGGAAATTATAGCCATTTGGGTGAAAAACGAAAAAACGTCTCAAAAGGCCTAATACGCGCCTTTTCACCTCTAAACATAAAATTGCCATTTACTCGAAAACTACGAATTGGACAGATGAACCAATTACATGTACGTGTTGAGGACGACGTGCCTTACACCATGATATCAACCGGGACGCGCTATCATTCTTAATTTGGAAATTATAGCCATTTGGGTGAAAAACGAAAAAAACATCTCAAAAGGCCTAATACGCGCCTTTTTCACCTCTAAACATAAAATTGCCATTTACTCGAAAACTACGAATTGGACAGATGAACCAATTACATGTACGTGTTGAGGACGACGTGCCTTACACCATGATATCAACCGGGACGCGCTATCATTCTTAATTTGGAAATTATAGCCATTTGGGTGAAAAACGAAAAAAACGTCTCAAAAGGCCTAATACGCGCCTTTTCACCTCTAAACATAAAATTGCCATTTACTCGAAAACTACGAATTGGACAGATGAACCAATTACATGTACGTGTTGAGGACGACGTGCCTTACACCATGATATCAACCGGGACGCGCTATCATTCTTAATTTGGAAATTATAGCCATTTGGGTGAAAAACGAAAAAACGTCTCAAAAGGCCTAATACGCGCCTTTTCACCTCTAAACATAAAATTGCCATTTACTCGAAAACTACGAATTGGACAGATGAACCAATTACATGTACGTGTTGAGGACGACGTGCCTTACACCATGATATCAACCGGGACGCGCTATCATTCTTAATTTGGAAATTATAGCCATTTGGGTGAAAAACGAAAAAACGTCTCAAAAGGCCTAATACGCGCCTTTTCACCTCTAAACATAAAATTGCCATTTACTCGAAAACTACGAATTGGACAGATGAACCAATTACATGTACGTGTTGAGGACGACGTGCCTTACACCATGATATCAACCGGGACGCGCTATCATTCTTAATTTGGAAATTATAGCCATTTGGGTGAAAAACGAAAAAATGTCTCAAAAGGCCTAATACGCGCCTTTTCACCTCTAAACATGAAATTGCCATTTACTCGAAAACTACGAATTGGACAGATGAACCAATTACATGTACGTGTTGAGGACGACGTGCCTTACACCATGATATCAACCGGGACGCGCTATCATTCTTAATTTGGAAATTATAGCCATTTGGGTGAAAAACGAAAAAACGTCTCAAAAGGCCTAATACGCGCCTTTTCACCTCTAAACATAAAATTGCCATTTACTCGAAAACTACGAATTGGACAGATGAACCAATTACATGTACGTGTTGAGGACGACGTGCCTTACACCATGATATCAACCGGGACGCGCTATCATTCTTAATTTGGAAATTATAGCCATTTGGGTGAAAAACGAAAAAACCGTCTCAAAAGGCCTAATACGCGCCTTTTCACCTCTAAACATAAAATTGCCATTTACTCGAAAACTACGAATTGGACAGATGAACCAATTACATGTACGTGTTGAGGACGACGTGCCTTACACCATGATATCAACCGGGACGCGCTATCATTCTTAATTTGGAAATTATAGCCATTTGGGTGAAAAACGAAAAAACGTCTCAAAAGGCCTAATACGCGCCTTTTCACCTCTAAACATAAAATTGCCATTTACTCGAAAACTACGAATTGGACAGATGAACCAATTACATGTACGTGTTGAGGACGACGTGCCTTACACCATGATATCAACCGGGACGCGCTATCATTCTTAATTTGGAAATTATAGCCATTTGGGTGAAAAACGAAAAAACGTCTCAAAAGGCCTAATACGCGCCTTTTCACCTCTAAACATAAAATTGCCATTTACTCGAAAACTACGAATTGGACAGATGAACCAATTACATGTACGTGTTGAGGACGACGTGCCTTACACCATGATATCAACCGGGACGCGCTATCATTCTTAATTTGGAAATTATAGCCATTTGGGTGAAAAACGAAAAAATGTCTCAAAAGGCCTAATACGCGCCTTTTCACCTCTAAACATGAAATTGCCATTTACTCGAAAACTACGAATTGGACAGATGAACCAATTACATGTACGTGTTGAGGACGACGTGCCTTACACCATGATATCAACCGGGACGCGCTATCATTCTTAATTTGGAAATTATAGCCATTTGGGTGAAAAACGAAAAAACGTCTCAAAAGGCCTAATACGCGCCTTTTCACCTCTAAACATAAAATTGCCATTTACTCGAAAACTACGAATTGGACAGATGAACCAATTACATGTACGTGTTGAGGACGACGTGCCTTACACCATGATATCAACCGGGACGCGCTATCATTCTTAATTTGGAAATTATAGCCATTTGGGTGAAAAACGAAAAAAACGTCTCAAAAGGCCTAATACGCGCCTTTTTCACCTCTAAACATAAAATTGCCATTTACTCGAAAACTACGAATTGGACAGATGAACCAATTACATGTACGTGTTGAGGACGACGTGCCTTACACCATGATATCAACCGGGACGCGCTATCATTCTTAATTTGGAAATTATAGCCATTTGGGTGAAAAACGAAAAAACGTCTCAAAAGGCCTAATACGCGCCTTTTCACCTCTAAACATAAAATTGCCATTTACTCGAAAACTACGGATTGGACAGATGAACCAATTACATGTACGTGTTGAGGACGACGTGCCTTACACCATGATATCAACCGGGACGCGCTATCATTCTTAATTTGGAAATTATAGCCATTTGGGTGAAAAACGAAAAAACGTCTCAAAAGGCCTAATACGCGCCTTTTTCACCTCTAAACATAAAATTGCCATTTACTCGAAAACTACGAATTGGACAGATGAACCAATTACATGTACGTGTTGAGGACGACGTGCCTTACACCATGATATCAACCGGGACGCGCTATCATTCTTAATTTGGAAATTATAGCCATTTGGGTGAAAAACGAAAAAACGTCTCAAAAGGCCTAATACGCGCCTTTTTCACCTCTAAACATAAAATTGCCATTTACTCGAAAACTACGGATTGGACAGATGAACCAATTACATGTACGTGTTGAGGACGACGTGCCTTACACCATGATATCAACCGGGACGCGCTATCATTCTTAATTTGGAAATTATAGCCATTTGGGTGAAAAACGAAAAAACGTCTCAAAAGGCCTAATACGCGCCTTTTCACCTCTAAACATAAAATTGCCATTTACTCGAAAACTACGAATTGGACAGATGAACCAATTACATGTACGTGTTGAGGACGACGTGCCTTACACCATGATATCAACCGGGACGCGCTATCATTCTTAATTTGGAAATTATAGCCATTTGGGTGAAAAGCGAAAAAACGTCTCAAAAGGCCTAATACGCGCCTTTTCACCTCTAAACATAAAATTGCCATTTACTCGAAAACTACGAATTGGACAGATGAACCAATTACATGTACGTGTTGAGGACGACGTGCCTTACACCATGATATCAACCGGGACGCGCTATCATTCTTAATTTGGAAATTATAGCCATTTGGGTGAAAAACGAAAAAACGTCTCAAAAGGCCTAATACGCGCCTTTTTCACCTCTAAACATAAAATTGCCATTTACTCGAAAACTACGAATTGGACAGATGAACCAATTACATGTACGTGTTGAGGACGACGTGCCTTACACCATGATATCAACCGGGACGCGCTATCATTCTTAATTTGGAAATTATAGCCATTTGGGTGAAAAACGAAAAAACGTCTCAAAAGGCCTAATACGCGCCTTTTCACCTCTAAACATAAAATTGCCATTTACTCGAAAACTACGAATTGGACAGATGAACCAATTACATGTACGTGTTGAGGACGACGTGCCTTACACCATGATATCAACCGCGCGGGGGATTCGCAAGCTTCTTTTGCTGATCTGATGAGCTATATGATCAATTGATAGGCTATTACTTTCATTTTCATCATCATTCTACATGCACGTACTTCGGATTCTTGGACTTCACGTTTGTGGATTCAGCAAGAAATGTGGCTGTAATTGTGAACGATATGTTAATAGTTAATTAACCAGTACGACATCATTTGTTTAAGTGAAACTCGGTGTGATACCATAGAACCCTCTTATTTTACGAATTTTCATTGTATTTCTGCAAACAAGAAAAACCCAATTCATTCTTAGCTAGTGGCATTCATGACTTGGCAAGCTTAGTTTCAAATAAACTAGATGCTACAGTCGATGCTACTGTCTGAAGTTCACTCTGAACACGAATATCAGGCAAACTTCCCGCTACTCCATTCGGTTTCGCTCAAGTGACAAGTCCTCTCAAGGCATCACGCTGAACCATCCATGGCCTCCCAAGATGCTACCCAGACTTGGTGACAGAGCATTCACAACTGCTGCATGCTGCTCCCAAACTGTGGAATAAACTTCCAATATTCCTATGAACCCGTTTATACGTGCTTTGCTGCATTCATGTAAACTTTTTAAGACATACAGTTTTAATTATATTGATAGATTTTTTATTTGAAAGTAGAAAGAAGAAAAATGATGTTCACGTGAAGCCACGGGATTTACTTTAAAAAGTAATTGAAAAGTGCTGGAAACTGCTGAAAGAAGTGACTTTATTCAGCGTTACGTGGATATTTTAATAACGATCTTGCAGAAAATAATACTGGTAGGCCTATTTGCTGGTGAAATTAAAACCACATGTTATAGTAATATAAAAAGTCACAAATACTATAGCTTGAAATAATAGGAAGGGATGTGGAGAGTCACCAAGAATGAGGATGGGGGAGAGAGTCCATGAATGTATTTTGGGTCATGCCAACTTGTTGCTCAAAGTCGTGTTTATCATTCTAGTGGAATTGACATACTAGACCATTTTTGTTATGTAAGACAAATATGTTACGCCCAATTCTTTGTTATGTGTCTTTTTACAAATTCAATCATGCACCTGTTACAAATAATTGCTAGAATGTTAGAATGCAAAATTATATATAAGTTGTTGCTACACAACAACCCATGCAATTTGCATTCTGACTATTGAAGTACAATTAACGGTTACAGGTAAATTAAATTCGAAGACTTATGCAATAATTTTGATTACCGTTTACAAAAATGGTCTTTTCAAAACGACTGGTTATATTCCTCTGAAGATTAAGGTCTGTTAATATTGTTCAAGACAGTCATTGATAATGAGCTGAACCGGGAGCTGAATAGAGAAATTCAAGAAGATGAAGTCATAAAGCAAATTAAAAAGTTGAAGAATAATTATTTTAAAAACCTGGTATAGATTTGATTTTGAATGAGCTATCAAAATCTAGCTCAGCGATTTTGATGAGGTTATTGTTCGTTTATTTGATGTCATTCTTCAATCTGGTTTTGTGCCTTCAGACTGGTCAATAGGTTTAATAATGTCCTGATTCTCCTGATAATTATAGAGGAATTACATTGCTAAGCTGTGTTGGAAAATTATTCACATGCAGCGATACTGAATGACAGGATTGTAAAATTTCTGGAGGCCAACAATATTTATTATAGAGGAATTACATTGCCAAGCTGTGTTGGAAAGTTATTCACAGCTATACTGAATGACAGAATTGTAAAATTTCTGGAGGCCAACAATGTTGTTGGGTAAGTAACAAGCTGGTTTTACGGCTGGGTAGGCCCTAATCATTTTTGGATGATGTATTTTCTTAATATGCAATTTGGATTGGTACTTGAACTATGAGAATAAAAGAGTTTATTGTGCATTCATAGACTAAAAAAGGCATTTGATTTTGTAGATAGAACTTCTTTATGGTAAAAACTGATTAACTACAGTGGCGGATCCAAGGGGGGGGGGCACAGGGGGCACGTGCTCCCCGGTAAAAAAAAGAAAAGTAGAAAAAGGAGGGGGAAAAGAAAGAAAAGGGAAGATAGAAAGAAGAAGAGGGAAGAGAGAAAAGGGGAAAGGAGAAAAAGGAGGGGGAAAGGAAGAAAAAGGAGGGGAAAGGAAGAAAGGGGAAGAGAGATGAGAGAAAAGGCGGAAAAGGAAGAAAGGGGGAAAGACAGCCTGAGAGAAAAGGGGGAAAAGGAGAATAATGAGAAGGGAAAAGAAAGAAAGGGGGATATTAAGAAGGTTTTTTTTTTTACCGGGAAAGGGGCGGGGCCCGGGGGCACGCAATTTTTCAGTGTGCATAATAATTCATGAACAGAGCATCTTTTCCTGTGATTTGTTTACATAGATGGGATCTCTTGGGCATATAATCATTTGCATATTATCCATGTTGACAGATTTCTACTCGTGCAAACACTCTCACTCCTCACATCCTTTATGCAACAAACATGATGTCATGTGGGACATATCTACGTTTGTTGTGAGATCTTCACTTTGTGGAACCTGGTGTTTTTTGCAAATAAAAAGCACAATATATAATCATAATTTTTGTTTATCTTTCATATTCAATTTCTATGTTTACAGCATTTGTAGGGTTTTATTTCATTTATCCACTTTCTACAAGCTGGCACATTAGGGATGAATGATATATGCAGAGGCGGCCCTGGGGCAGGGGCACAGTGCCCCCACTTTTTCAAGCACCCGAAAAGTGCCCCTTTTTATATAGGAAAAGTGCCCCTTTAATTTTGTAAGAAGTGCCCCTTTTTACATAAGAATAGTGCCCCTTCCCCTTTTAAACTCTGATAAGTGCCCCTTTTATTTGGACACGTGCCCCTTTTCCTTCGACAAGTTCCCATTTTCCTTTGCAATAAGACATAGTGTCCATTTTCCATTCTCATAAGTGCCCTTTTTAATCTCTAGTAAGTGCCCTTTTCAGGTACGAGAAGTGCCTCTTTTCACTTTTGATAAGTGCCCAAGTTCACCTCTGATAATTGCCCTATTCAAATCTGAGAAGTGCCTCTTTTACTTTGATAAGTGCCCCTTTTCCTTTGTAAGAAGTGCCCTTCCCTTTTAATAACTACCCCATTTTAACTCGGATAAGCGCACCTTATATTTTCACATGTGCCCCTTTTCCTTTCTAATAAGTGCCCCTTTTCCTAATGATAAGTGCCCCATTAAAAAGAGCCCTTCTCATAAGTGCCCCTTCTCTGATAAATGACCCTAATTTTCAGGTACGAGAAGTTACTCCTTTTCACTTCAGATAAATACCCCTTTAAAATCTGATCGGCGCCCATTTTCTTTCAATTAATGCACATTTTCCTTTATTATAAGTGCCCCCTTTTCATTCACATAAGTGACCCTTTTTATATCTGGTCATTGCCCCTTTTCAGGTGCGATAAGTGCCTCTTTTCACTTCTGATAATTTCCCTTTTACCAATGATACGTGCCCCTTTTCGTTTCTAATAACGGACCTTTCCCCTTTTCGTAAATGCCCCTTTTCACCTCTTATAAATGCCCCTATCAAGGTCTGATGGGGCCCCTATTCCGTCGACAAATGCCCATTCCTATTCTCATGACTGACTTTTTCATCCCTGGTGAGTGCCCCTTTTGAGGGTGTAAGAAGTGCCCCATTTTCACCTCTGATAATATTAATACTCTTTGTACTTTCACACATGCTCCTTTTCTTTTTTGATAAGTGTCCCCTTTTCCTGTCATCATTAAACGCGCCCCTAATTTCAAGCGACTAAGAGCAATTTCCCCCAGAGCTCGCTCGCTACGCTCGCACGCATCTATAAATGATATACTCATGTTACTTATCAAAGGTCTTTTCATTCTTCTGTTATGAGAATGTGCTTATAACCCCATCAGGATTGGGTTTTTTCCTCTTTATAAGATGTAATTTTTCGCACTGCGACCTCACAAATCTTAAAATTTTTCCTCGCTCGCTTCGCTCACTCGCAAATAAATTGTCAGACCATCACACCCAACTTCAAAGCATGACGCTTAAGCAATATCTTGTATGGTGTAGAAAGTGAAACAAATATTGAAACCATCCCTGATAATGTAATCACAATGTAGGGGTATATACCAATGTCTAAAAAATTGTATATTTTCGCTTTGAGATTTCCCGTCGTAGGTGCCCTTTTTCTTGGTGCCCCCCTCCCCCACTTTGGAAGTTGCTCGGCCGCCCCTGTATATGCTGGCTGGAAGTTACGAAAATATGTTCGGGAAAAAGTGGATTTCAGCTGCAATCATAATTATTAATATGTTGGTAGACCTCCGACCAGACATTTCCCCCTCAGAGTGTAAATTGATGAAAATGTCTGGAAGGAAATTGAGATTTAACAGATCCCTAACTGTGTCACACCATAACTCTGAAATGAAAACATATACTTGAGTCTATACGTGCTGTAATTGAGAATAGTATTTTGAAACGATCTTCCATCTAATTGACACAAAGCATCTATTTTATTCATGCAAATGATTTTAACAAGAAATCAAACTTCTTTGTCGTTTTACCCTAGAACTAGTAGTAGTAGAAGGGCTCGGTGTAAAAATGTCAGAGGTCAAAGTGTCAGAGGTAAAAATGTCAGAGGTAAAAATGTCAGAGGTAAAAATGTCAGAGGTAAAAATGTCAGAGGTAAAAATGTTAGAGGTAAAATATATATTAAAAAAAGCATGTTACAGGTTGACTATTGGTAATGTTTGTATATTAGGCATATTGAAAAGATATAACGAAGGATTCTCTTCAGTCTTTAATTTCAGCGCTGCTTTATTTTCTTCTTTCTTTAACTTTTAATTAACTTTCTGCCCGAAATTGTGATTTTTTTTTTGCCCGATTATTGCCGAGGGGAGACGGGGTGTATCCTTCTTTTGGGGCATAGTGACCCGGCTGCCTCCCCCTCATATGCCTTTGTCTAAGCAAGTGATACTGGTGCACTGAGCAAACTTCTGGGAAAAAAGAACGTCTAAAATCGAGTAGTTTGGCCATGAATTGTAGGCCGAGTTGTGGCTCGATGGTGTAATCATTAAATCAAAAGAAAATTCATCACAGCCCCCCCCCCCCAAAAAAGAGGATACGATATCACGATGTGAGTCCTCCACCCCCTCCCCCTCTTCACCGTCCCTTCTGAAGATTGATGGACATTTTAAAACGTGGCAATGACTACTATAAAATGCAATTTCCTACAAATGCATATTTCCAACAATTTCACTTTCTTGTGGGCTTGATACTTTGATACAAAGCAGAAAGCCGCCCATGTTACATCTAATGCTTACCACACCATCACATTCCAGAGAAGCGCGCGCTTTGCAAAGAGTTGATCGTCGATCACTATTGCGGTATAAATAGTCTGGGAGAACATCAATAAGCAGCTTTGATACTCTGATACAAAGCAGAAAGCCGCCAATGTTACATCAAATGCTAACCGCATCATCACATTTCCAGATAAGCGAGCGCTCTTCAGAGGTTCTGTTTAAGCTACATCGTTCTATAAGTATTTGCTGTGAGAGATCAAACTCTGAAATTGACAAATATTTATTCATGAGTAACATATCAGAAACATAGTTTTACTGTACACATTTATAGAATCATGATACTGCTTGTATACATGATAATATTGTTTGAAGGATATTTGATGCAGGATTTATAAAAGGTGTGATGGCATACACAGTATACGACAGTTTCCAGCAGAAAAAAACAGTTGAAATTGAGGGACTTATACTGTATTTCTCCCACGTTTCTTAATCACAAACAT
The DNA here is from genome assembly GCA_037976565.1 of Mesocentrotus franciscanus. Taxonomy (NCBI): domain Eukaryota; kingdom Metazoa; phylum Echinodermata; class Echinoidea; order Camarodonta; family Strongylocentrotidae; genus Mesocentrotus; species Mesocentrotus franciscanus. The sequence continues at coordinate 22,927,029 of CP137676.1, forward strand.
GATTTTTTTAAATATAAAGTTACACAGTGTTATGGTCGAAAGCACATGACAAAATAACTGATTGATTGATTGATTGATTGATTTTTATTCGACAAGCTTCCAACATATACAATAATAACAGATCAGAAATAAGTCAGCTTGAACAGGATAACCCACGAAAGCTCGAGAGCTTATTTCCAGTGGGGTCCCCTACAGACATGTACAAAATTAATAAGTGAAAATAGTAATATTTACAGACAGATAAGAACCATAAAAAGAATTACTTATTAAAGATAATGATAATAACAACATTAAACTGATGATGGAAATGATAAAGAGTACAAGAAGAAAAAGAAGAAGGAGAAGAAGAAAAAGAGGAGGAGGAAGAAGAGGAAAATAATGATGAATTTTTAGAATTTCTATAACGTACAAAAACATAAGTATATACAAAATGAAAAAGTATGAACCGGCAGAAGAATACAAATTTCAATCATATAACATGTCATTCACTTCTCTTCTCTGACTCTCAAGTATTAGGTATTCCTTTAATTTCCTCTTAAAATGAGCATAGTTTTCTATTTCCTTTACACCATTGGGAAGGGAATTCCAATGTTTTATGGCATTGTAATAAAACGAATTTCCAATACTACCTACTCTTTCTGGTAAGTTAAAGTTGAATCGGCTATTTCTTGTATTATAATCATGAACGTCAGTAACAAGATCGAAGTTGGATCGAATATAATGATTCGACCTAGTATGATAAATTTTATGCACGTGATGCAATACGAGTTGTTTTGATCTTTGGTCGACTTCAAGAAAACCAGCTTTAGAAAGTTCGCAGTAGCCAACATGAGTTCTTGGACCAGAACAGTTGATAAATCTCACCATTTTGTTCTGTATAATCTTCAACTTCTTTTGATCTGATTTGTTTATGTTACTATACCATGCAGGGTTAGCATAGTCAAATAAACATTGAATAAGAGCAAAACAGAGTGTACGTCTTGCTTTTAAATCCATACAACTTTGATATCTGTACAAAAATTTCAGACGAGAATTTGCTTTTTTTACAACTGATTCTACTAAAGATGAAAATGAAATTGCGCTAGCTAACTCAATGCCTAAATACTTCACAGACTCTTTCCTCTTGATTACTTGATTATTGTGTGTCACTTTGAATTCAAATGACTTTTTAGAACTACTCTTAGAACAAAACAAAATGCTTTCTGTTTTCCCAAGTGTAAAGAAAGCTTATTATCAGTCATCCAATCGACACACGTAGACAGCTGTTCACTGAGCTTTTCCTCAATATATTTAGGATCAGGATTTGAACAGAGTAGTACGCTGTCATCTGCGTACAATAATAGTTTTAAGTCTTTTATACAAATACACATATCATTTATATAACTTGAAAATAGAATTGGGCCTAAAATGCTTCCCTGAGGAACACCGCATGTTATAGGCATTAGTTTGGAACGAATATCATGAATGGCCACTACTTGGTGTCGATTAGATAAGTAGGATCTTAACCACTCTAAACTTGCCTTATTAAAACCCATTAGTTGTAACTTATTCAATAAGACGCAATGATTAACTGTATCAAAAGCTTTTTGCAGATCAAGGAGCACCATACCAACAAAGCGCCCTTGGGAAGTTTCTGTCCTCAAATAATCAGTCAAATGAATTAGACATGTTTCAGTCGAATAATCATGTCGAAAACCAGATTGAAATTCATAAATTATATCATTTTCTTTGAAGTATCTTTCAATTTGAACACAGACCGATTTTTCTAGAATCTTTGATGCTACACTTAAAACACTAATAGGTCTGTAGTTGCTAACATCAGTTTTATCTTTCTTTTTATAAAGTGGAGTCACTTTTGCTATTTTCATATCCTCTGGAAAAGTACTCGTCAAGATAGATAGGTTCATTAAGTAACTTAGAGGCTTAAATAAAACCTTCGCACCATCTTTTAGAAATTTAGCTGGAATCATGTCTAACCCAGTACTTTTGATACATTCAACTTACGTAACTCTTTGAAAACAAATTGTTCACTGATTGGTAATAACTCGAAGCTGTTTTCACGTATACCTTTTCTTTCGTAAAACTCACGAATACAATCATTGTCTGCGCTGAAAAAGTCTTTGGAAGGGGGGAGTTTGTCTACTAATTTGGCAGCCACATTTGTGAAATGAGAATTGAATTCATCAGCGATGGCCATCTTATCATGACATAATTCCCCATCAATTGTAATGACAGATTCTTGTTCTTTTCGCTTCTTATTTTTTAATCCTAAGCTTTTAAGATTCTGCCAAAGCCTTTTCGAATCTTGTTTATTTTCTTCTATCTTGTTTTGTAAGTAATCGAGTTTAGCCTTTTTCACCTCTCTTTGGACCATATTTCTTAATACTCTGTATCTTTTATAGAGCGTCTCATCTTTTGCTCTTTTCCTAAATTTTTGTATACTATATTTCTCTCTTGAATTAGGAAAGAATATCTTTAGTCACCCAAGTTTCTGATCTTTGTTTTATTCTAATCCGTTTCAGTGGCGCTATCATATTCAAATTTGAGATAAAAACATGTTGAAATATTGACCATGCCTCATTTACATCTGTACAGTCAGTTATTCCTGACCAATCAACAGCAGATAGTTGAAGATTGAAAGTCTCTTCTGTATATTTTTTCATGGATCTGATATCATTAGTCCTGTGATGACCTATAGCCAGTCTAATATTTTTCCGTGTACAGAAAGTAAAAGAATGGTCGCTAATACCTAGATCAATGACACCACTTTGACTTATTTTGTTTTCTTTGCTACAACCAACATGATCCAGTAGAGAAGAACATGTAGGTGTAACGCGTGTTGCCTCTTTAATGAGTTGACTAAACCCGTGAAGACTCAACAAGTCAATATATATCTTAGCCAGTGGCGATTTGTGAAGAAGACAAATATTCATGTCTCCTAAAAAAATTATTTCGTCATCCTTCTTTAATGTATCAAGAATATTGGACAATTTCTCGATAAACAAATTGTTTTTCGGTGGTCGATACAGAACACTAACAACAATTGGT
>CP137676.1:23534428-23578518 GCA_037976565.1 Mesocentrotus franciscanus
TCCTGATAAATAATTCAATTTAGTTTTGCAGATGTGGATAGCAGCATTCAGCATATGCAGAAGAAACAAATCAGAGATTTATGGTCCAAGAATTTGCATAATTATTTTGTATTGCCCAATCAGAGTTTCATATTCTATAGATAGTTTTAGCTTTTTAGCATGGTGTTTATAAAGTAATGTAACGCAATGTACCTGTAGAATCTGTTTTGTTGAAAACCCATGAAAAAATTAATGGAAACCTACATATTAATTTGTCAAAGTAGTCACATTTTAGCATATACCTGTATAGCACCGCCTTTTGAATTTTGTTCAAATTCTAAAGTAAAGCAATAGGGATAGTAATTTTTCTGGACACTAGGAAATGTTTTTCCTTTATTTATTCATCATTTATTTTTACCACTTGTACCACTTGTAAAGTTGCCTATCTTGCTTTGGGTAGTTGTTAAGATCCTTTCAATGGCTTATGGGTTGTTTGACAGCAAGTGATGAATGTATACACGGTGATTGCCAAACCCACATTAATCATTGCTTTATTTATCATGTGGACGTATAAAACGCTTCTCGTTATGATGATACACCCCCCTCACTCCTTCTAGCATAATAATTAAGATGATGACTATAGAAAATAGCAAGTGAGGCTGCACACACAGCATTTTCAAAGCTTGTTATCCCCTCGCCGACGAAGTCGGAGGGGATATAGAAATGCCGCTGTCCGTCCTTCCTTCCGTGCGTCCATTCGTAACAAATTTGGTTTCCGATCAATAACTTCAGTAATGTTTGACGGATTTTAATGAAGTTTAATATGAAGGTACATGGTATCAAAATAGAGGCTAAGTTCCATTTCGGAGTATGTAGGTCAAAGGTCATAGCTCATTAAATATGCGAATCTGGTTTCCGATTGATAACTTAGTACTGTTTGACGGATTTTAATCAAATTTGATATGAAGGTACATGGTATCAAATCACAGCCTAAGTTTGATTTCCGAGTATGTAGGTCAAAGGTCATAGCTCATTAAATATGCGAATCTGGTTTCCGTTCGATAACTTTAGTAATGTTTGACGGATTTTAATGAAATTTGATATGAAGGTACATGGTATCAAAACACAGCCTAAGTTCGATTTCGAGTATGTAGGTCAAAGGTGAAAGATCATAGCTCATTAAATATGCAAAAACACCTAATTATATATGTGAAAATGTGGTTAATTTCCTTGCCTAGTAATATAATAGTATACCGGTAGTCTAATGGAGGTAACTTGTTCTGACGTATATAGGCAAATTGTACCTTGCGAGGGGATGCTACGCTTTGCGTTGACTTTTCTAGTTAAAAATCAAATGATTTCTTATCTTCTTTTCAAATAATTTTCAGCTTCAAACACTGGTAAACCTGAAATAAATTAAGAGCTATGTGTTGTTGCATTTGTGTATGTGCATATTTGTTTTTGTTATGGTAATAGAAGCTTGAGAGGGAGAGAGAGAAGGAGGGGGAGGAATGTTCAAGAATTATTTTGCATACCAACAGCAGGTGTTTTGTGCCTGTACTGTAGATATTTTTTGAGAGTTAAAAAGGAAATTTTCCACATCTTTTTCCTCTTGCTGTTTCATTCTCTCTCTCCATCTGTCTCTTCTCTCTCTCTCTTTTTCTCTCTCTCTCTCTCTCTCTCTCTCTCTCTCTCTCTCTCTCTCTCTCTCTCTCTCTCCCTGTATCCATTCCACTTTGTTGTCTGTCATTCTCTCTTTATTTGCCTCTTTCTTTCTTTTCTAAATCTGCCAATGCACTGGGGCAATTTGATTGTGATGAACTCTGTCTCAACAAATTGCCTAGATACGTTTCCTTTTGTTACCTTTCTAGATAAATTTTACCGGAAGGGACTTTTTATGTTTTTAATCGTCTCAACTCACATTATACAATGTATTTTTTGTGGAAATTACATAAATTACTTGATTACTATGGACGTGTGGTCTACATTTCGGCTGTAGCCGAACCGCCGAACTGAACGGAAGTTCGCCGAACATGGCACTTCCGAACCGAACCGAACCGAACCGAACCGAACGCAAAGTCCTGGTTCGGATGTTCGGCAGAAATTTTTAAAAGTTTTTGCAGGCTAATTAACTTGTCATTTTATACCTAATTTTCATGTCATGATTGCTCATTCTATATTTACTTTTTCCCATTTTCCTCCTTTGTGATTCATGCCTCTCCAGTCGTGGCGCGACTTCACTGACGCCATTTAAATCCCAAATCCTGATCTCTGCAATGTCGCGATCGCAAGCTATAAACAAAAATACACGTGCGTACTAGGCGCTGATCAAAACAAGTTCGACTCAAACCCAATCAATAAAAAAAAAAATTAATTGTAACAATTGCCCGACATAGCAACAAGTAATGTATGCAGACTGGATTCTTAGTTTTGTCGTTCATTCATTAATAACAGGTTGATGGAATAACTCATCAATAGGTCCCCAGGAAAGAAAAATCCATAAATTTGGATATGTTAGTTAATCGGTCTATTACTCATTTACACCTGGGTGAAGAGTGGCGAATGTGGATTAAGATCTTGTCAATGGATGTTAGTACATGTACTAGGCTAGGATTAAAAACCTTGACCCTTGGATGGAACCAATATACCATGACACCTCTGATCGCTATTTTCCATTGTAAAATATCATTAGTACACATATGAGTATTTCCTGTTATTTCCTGGTATTCACTGGTATAGTGGTATTTCCCAGTATTTCCCAGTATTTCCAATATCCCCCCTCCCCCCTGCTTCGGAATCTGAGTATCGAATGCTGTAAAACCAGTGATGCATTTTGTGATTTTATGGATACAGACGATACAGACAAAGAGAAATTATGTGATGGTAATGTAGTATAAATTAGTTTAAAATTATTTGGTATATTTCTGTTTAGTTTGAAAAAATGAAAGATGCCTAAATTGCAGCTGCGTAACAGCTTATCTTAGACTAAAATCTGCCTATTTCATATGTTTTGAATAATATAAAGAGAGGACTGAATTCTGATGAGACAATTTCTTAAATGTTTATAGGAGCAAAAGAGAGAGTAAGAATGATAGAAAGAGAGATAGCGACCGGACTGCTTCGTGCACTTGAATTATGAAGTGCAATGGAGATTCACATCCATGAAGTCTACATTACCCAGAAGAAGAAAAAAAAGCTGAAGGGAGGGGAGATTCCACTCCAACAGTGTATGGCCACACAAACTGCATGCACTAGACAGGCCATACACACAATCACCCACACACTGCATGTCCGTCCATACTCCTGCACATTGTATGATGCATTGGAGGGGAATGGCAGTCAAAGAGGAAGAGCCCATAACACACACATTATACACTCTACATACACACACCATCCCCCCACTCCATCCATCCACCAGTGCTTTGCAGTATACAGCCAGCCAGCCAGCCACCATAATTTGATGTATGCATTGCAGGCTTAGCTACAGCTCTGCTGAGTGTGTGGTATCAATGGACAGTGCTATAAATAGCACTGCTGTTGCTATTATTAGCAACACAAAGTAGGGAGCCTATATTTTAAGTGATTAATGCAAGAGGGTGGGTGAAGGCCCCTGGATATATAATATGGTTTGAAACAAAAAGGAACTCTTCAGTCTAACAGACGATTTTTAGTAATGTAATCAAATTTGATATGAATAATTGTATTTTATTATTCAGAATGCGAATAGCATACATTAATTGTTGCTAGGTAGGACAAATATTATGGCTTGTCCTACCTAACAACGCTAAATGTAAGCAATTTGCATTCTGTCCATTGAAATACATTTAAAAATTCATAACAGGTGAAAGAAATAATTTGTAACAAGGCACTTTATAAAGATTTGTGCATTACATTTTATTACATTACAAAAATGGCCTATTGCTCTTCATTTTCAGAATATCCTGGTCAAATTAAGAAATGGAAGTGTTCAATATGAAAGAACTGGAAATGTTTTATGTGCCAGGACTCTCATTGCTGAAATATATTTAATGATTTATGCATTCTGGAGGTGTACACGGCAGTATAATAAAGCCTTGTTAATCCTAATGTTTTTTTTCTTGGACACAATTTTAGTGAAAACAATATGTATCAACTTAATGTTACTTAGAGAAAATTGTGTTTAAAGTCTGTAGTCTATTTAATCACATTGACTCCTAGGATATTGTGCAAGGTGACAAAAAGAGGATTAACACTTCATGGAAATTTCTGTGAAAGGATTATCAGATTTTCCTAAAAACTTGGCCCACTAATAAAGCACATCCTGTTCTTTATTTTATAGAGGTATCAATGCAAGAGTTTGCTCTATTTTCATAGTTAAAGGACATCAAAGTGAGACTTTTAGGGCAGGGTTGGAAACAAAATAATAATAAGATTACTTCAACAAAATCAAGATCAGACAAACGTAGGTCAACAAAACACTACCAATTTTAGATTATTTGGTGTGTCCAAATTTTGAAATTACATAGAAGAAAGCATATTGAGGGCTCGACACCAACAGTCGCCTGGAACACATGGGCACCCAAAACCTAGATCGGATAAGAATACAACAACAAATTCATACTGTAGGATTCATTTAGCCCTCCATGAGATATTTTGTTTTAATGTTGATCAATGTCTGCTCTCAAAATTTATTTAGATAGGTAGTCAGCAGATAAAGTTATGACTGCCTTATCATTCGTTGGTTATGAGAAATGGGTTTGTTTCCTGAATTAGTTGCATTTATCGTACAGCCCCCCTCCCGCAAGACGGATGCCTCTGCTCACCTTACAACAATAGAATCAGGTCATATGATTTTAGAACAGACAGAGGTGACAAGAAAACAGGAAAGGAATCTTGTGATAATATTTTATTCTCTTCTTATCAATTTGAATGTCAACGATCTATATTTGCATATTGATTGTACAAAGCTACTTGGTTGCACCTGTACGATGATGTTGGGTTATGTAGTGCTTACTTGATAGAGATTTAATAATAATCAAATGTATGATATGATTCGGACAAGCCATAGGAATCTTACCTTTTTGCATTATTTGATCTGCAGATTTGTCTTTTTCATGCACAAGGTTATTTCGAAAGGGAGCAATCACATATTAGAAATATATTTATCTTTAATTAGAAGACAATTGAAATCATTGTCACCAAAACATCATGAGTAACTCTAATAGTTTCATGATTTAGAACATAAAAGGGAAACTATTTTACATTGATGTCAACTTTGAAAGGAAGATGCAAACTAGGAACTCCAAATGTACAAGATTGAAAAGAAATGATTTGTTTCCATGTAATAAAGAATTCACTAAAAGATTTTTAGATTTGTAGGCCATTCTAAAGAGCCAGTACCACTTTAGATGAAATTCACCCTGATGCAAGAAAGGATACCAATTCTCATGTTAATATAACCAATGTGTTACAGTATGGTCACAATGGTATTATATGTTCTCTTTTCATTTATTGCCAGGTAATAACATTTGTATCTTGGGGGAGCCTAAGGAAAGCCTTAGAAAGTAGGGCATTTGCTTGAACCCAAACCTGCTCCTATATCCAGTGTAGGCCTACTGTCTTATGCAATTCTATTTCCTGCAAGGAGCAAATGAATTGGTTGAGGTTTCATGGGTTGTGTAAAATGTCAGAGAGTGCTGAATTAAAATTTGCGAATTGAATGAAAGCATATGCTTACTTTTGTATATATATATATATATTTTTAAATGTATAGATTACAATATAAGTATGAATGAAGAAGAAAAGAAAAGGACAGACAGGCAGATACTGTGGGTAAAAAATGTTTCCGAGCTCAATCATACACGGTGTCACTGTCAACTCACCACTCAGAAACTGGGACTAAATCTCTGGATTTCTGTTTTTACTTTACGTCACATGATTATATCTCTCATTTTTAAATTTTATTTGTTTTTAAATTTAATTTTGTATTCATCTATCTTTTAGGATAATATCTAAAAAGTACTGTTCGTAGTATGGTGTTGGCAAAAAAAATTCAAAAAAAACAAACATGGCGTCCGAGTATTCGAGTATTCGCCTGTAAGCCTAGGAGTGTACTCGAGTACCTCATTACACGGTTATGCACAGCCCTAGCATGCACAATGAACATTGAAAATGTAAAGGAATTTCCTTTTTTCAGTCGGCAATGCCCTTGAATTTTTGTGAAAGACAGTTTCTGTTGAAATCCAAATCAAATATTTGCTCTGTCAGAAATCAAAATAGGAATTAGTAAAGGAAAATTTCTGTATAAGAACCTTGCAAGATAAGCATATACATGCATTACAAGAAAGTCAATAAATACTGCTCATAACTTTTGTTCATTTATGTAGAGACCTATAAACCTCCTGTGTAAATTCCCTCGCAGAATGTTTAGGAGGACTACAATCCAAGATCCTAGAGTGAAAATGCATTTACCAGGGGTATTTGATATGAAGTCGATGGAAATACACTAGTAATAGTTCTAAATTAACAGGAGAGACTCCTATGACATCATTTCTTAGAATGTAACCATCATAGATTCTGATGATTTCATTCCCAGGTGTGGATTTTCAAAGTCATTTTTAGTACAAGCTCATGCTTCATGTTAATTCTCCTGCCCTCAATGTGGTTGAATTTCTGTGAAACAAAATGCAAAGGACATTTTCACAAAGTACAACATTGGAAAACCACATGGCTGTCTAGGGGTGATTTATTTATAGCAAGGTTATATGCATTAATAACTTATTTTAGAATAAAGTATGGGAATACCACATTGGTGTCTAGGGGCAGTCTATTTATAGTACGATTGTATGCATGTATTGATTAATGATATCCACTGACTTCATATGGCATTTTTATGCCTCCGCCCACTGAAGGTGGTGCCCGACTCCTCCCGAAGCATTATGTTTTTGGGTTGTCCGTCTGTCCCGCGTTCTTGTTAATGCGATATCTCAAGAAGCACTTGAGGTGTGAGCTTCAAACTTGGTTATAGTATGTATCACCATAGGAAGAAAATCTTATTAGATTTTGGAGTAAGCAGGTCGAAGGTCATAAAGGTCAAGTCGTGAAAATTACAGGCATTAGCCTCGTTATCGCGATATCTCAAGAACCAATTGAGTTATAAACTTCAAACTTGGTGCAACTTTGTATCACCATAGGAAGACAATCTTCTTCTTTTTTTTGGGGGGGGGAGGTAAATATGCAAAAGGTCAAATGTCAAAATGGTCAATTTCCATAAAATCTTTGGGTTTTAGCCCTGTTGTCGATTTGAGCCAATTAGTGTGCATGACATTAATGAGACTAATTGATCAGATTTTGGGTAAAAGATGGTCACATGTCAAAGGTCAGCAAGTCAATTTACAAAGAATGAAAGGGTTTTTAACCTTGTAATGACCAAACCAATGACTGTTTTAAGTTATTTAAGTAGTGAGCTTAAAACCTGTAACTAGTAATCATATGCATCACTGTAGGGAGCAAAGTGGTAAGATTTTGGGATTGTCAGGTTAAAGGTCAAAGGTTGTAAATATCAATTGACATTAAATAGGCTTTTTGTTGTCATGATATTTCAAGAATAATTCAAGCCATGATCTTAAAGGCATCGTTTAACAATGTTAAATCTGAGGTGCATGGCCCTGTTACCAGTGTCTGTGACATAGTGTAATATTTTTTTGGAGCCCTAACAAAATTGCGCTTCAAAATGATCATGAAGTGCCTAAAAAAAGTAAAAATCTTTGAGTGACCGGTTTTACCATACTACTGTACTCTAAACGAAAGCAAAAAAATCAGAAGAGCAAACTGATGAAAGTTTTACTTAAATCTGACTAAATATAAGAAAGTTATGAATTGTTGAAAGTTGTAATCACTATGCGTATGGGCACTTCAAATTGGCTGAAGCGGTAATGTCAATGTGATGTAGTGCCGGACTACTTTCCTATCTTTTCCAACATATAAAATGACTAAAATTTAAATTTGTCAAATATCCATGGCTCAGGAGGGTCTATTCTTTTTAGAGGACCTATAATAATATGCAATCTATAATATGTTTTGAGTAGTGCCCCAAGGGAGAAGGAACTTTTGAGAAAAACAGAAATTAATGATATTTTTGTACACCGCAAATGGGAGAGTTATCCACGTCCTACGTCACGATCCCCTGACCAAACTACCAATTTGAGATTCGCATAGACTTAGTGATCTCATATTTCAAACATTTATAACTTCCTTACTATTGGTCCGATTCATTTCAAACTTTTGCCATTCTGTTTCTGTTATTTTTCTGCTTTTATACAAATCAACTTATTACAAGGGTTGGATTGCCCTTTAACTAAATTCAGGCAAAGGCATATTAGAGATGCAGTCACGTTTGTTCTTGTTTTTTTACAATCCAATTTGCAACCTTGCAGCGTGTCCACACACAAAACAATTTATCCCGAAACTCTATAACGATACGTCGTATAAAGAATCATTGTATAAATTCCAGGGTGTCCACACACAAGAAACGTCGTATAAAGAATCATCGTATAAATTCCAGGGTGTCCACACACACAAGAAAGTAATCCCAAAACTCTACAGCGAAATGTCGTATAGGTGCGCAGTTTGCTACTGCGGTCATGAAATGGAAGCGGAAATGAGAGGTCAGGTCTCCTTTCGCTCGCGATCCGACGTTAAGCCCCGCCCAGTTAGACTAGTTCCGTCCACACACAAAATTTCCGTGATTAAGCGTGATTAGGCGTGATTAGTTATTGAGTTCTAGTTCGAAACGATGCCCAAACCTGCGTTTCGTTATACGACGTTTCGTTATACGACGTATCGTTAGTAAGCGTCCACACACACAATTTCATCATATAACTATCGCGAAACGGTATAACTAATCACGCCTAATCACGGAAAATGTTGTGTGTGGACAGGGGGTTGTTCTGTAACTTTGTTATCAATGCCAAGTTACCATAATTGATATACATGTAAAGCCTCGGTCACAAATGCCATTACAAACTGCTACGAACGCCGTACGAATGATTTTCAGACAATGGAAATTCGGGAAGACAATGGAAAAACGGAGATTCGTACGAAATTATCGTTTGTACGGACCTTTGTGACCGTAGCATAAGCTACTGTAATCCTTCTTTTGGTTGGCTGAGTGCAAAATTGTCATAGGATTTTTGCACTTGATCTTGATACTAGCAAGTTTTTTCCCAGATAATGAAAATGTAAATGAGGAGCCATGGTATGACCATTCCCAGGTGCCAGATATTAATCATGCTATGGAAGCTAGCTGCCCCTAGGGCCATATGCTTCATTTGTACCATTCCTCTTTCTCTCTACCTGTTACTAAAAATAGCACAAGCCATGCTAGGCGACCTTGTCTGCCAGTGGAAGTGGATGTGGAGTGCCCTGCCCTTTCTAGGGGATTAGTCTTGCAAGCACAGACCCTTGAATTCAAGATCGTGTGTTCTCTTGTTGGCAAATGAAGCATTTTTTGTGTGCTTACACACAAAAAAGTTGGGATGATATTGCAAATCTTGAGCTTCATTTGTAACTATATCAGATATACAGTACAGTACATTAAAATTCAAATACATATGGTAATTTGGTGAGTTAGTAATAGGAAATTAAAGGAAGACATGTATGTACAGTGTATCTATTCTCATAAAATGAAAAATAGATCCTGTTGCATAGTGAGTGAACGATGATAGCCATTTTTAATATGTTTGCACTTGCCAAATGGACTGAGAACACTATACAAAAACAGAAGATGATGAAAATTAAATGTTTACATGACTGATAATTAATGATAATTATTTTGTTTGAAATGTAAACTATTTCATTCCCACATTTTGTGATGGATATCTTGGCATACATGTACAACTGAGCTATGCTGTCAATACAAACATTGTCTGAAATAAAAGAATCTAATATTTATTTTTAGCATGAACACAAGATTTTACAAAAAGCTGGTTTCCATTGAATTGTATCTGTACAGTTCTCTTTTCTGTAGCAATGAGTTTCATATGAGTGCCTGGAAATTGATAGTTTCAATACTATTGTCAAAATTGTCTCAATGTCATACCCATGATGTGTTACATGGTATAGGAACCAGTTGGCTCATGCAGTTTCTTTTGAAACGTTAAAGAGAATGTTGAGTTCTGTTAAAGATACTATGTCCCTTTTGCAGCCAACATCAAATTCTGTAGAACTTTGCAGGAATTATGAATATGTCATGTATGTCCTATCTGTGAAATTTAAACTTTAGCAGTGTCCTAATATTCAAATTATGCAAGGAAACCTGTTTACTTGCTAGACTTCACTGTCAGACACTATTGAGTGACTGACTTGCTTTTTTTCATCTTTAGTAATAACATCATAAAATGAGCTGTAAAGGGTACATGAGCATTTGTCTACATCAATAACCCACTTCTTGGCCAAAATTAAACTGATTGAATCTTTGCGCAGCATAAAACGTACGACCATTCGGTACAATGGTCTGAAAAATCAGACTATTACTTACTGGCTCTATAGCTCCTAAGTCGATTCGACAACTAATAGTCATTATTTTCCCACTGAAAGACATTTTCAAGCCCCCCTTTTTTTAGGGAAGTTCTAAATTAGTATTGTCTTTCAAATGCCATTGAAATTTAACCTTTTCATTTTTTGGGCCTGCAAATGGGATATAGTACCTTTGAAAGGGCAAAAATAATTTTGAGCTTTGTTTGTACTCTGTTTATTCCTATGTGGAAAAATATTGTTGTGGCAATGTCTAATGGAAATGATTGTTATTACTTACTACTTTTAGACAAAATTCTGATTCCACACGTTTGTGTAGTCCTGTATGTACCCATATCTGTGTCATTATTTGTGATTATCAGCAAAAATTTGGTCAATTTCTTTTGAAACCTCATAATACACAATTGTTCCTATTTACACCACAATCAACAATCAGAATAACTTCATTGCATTTAAATATTTTCATTCCTGGTGGTCTGCCTGGTTGTATGACACACATGTATGCTCCTACAACAATTTGCTTTGCAGCAAATTCCTATACTAAACCAAATACTTCATCCCTGGACCAAACACTATACCTACTAAAACCGAACTCTATTAAATCTAACCTAACCTAACCTAACCTAATTGCAACCTTGAAGGGGAAGTCCATCCTGATAAAAAGTTGGTTTTAATAAAAGCAGAAAAATGAGAGAAACAAATTAGTGAAGTTTGAGCAATATCCGATTGTAGATGAATTTTTAAAATTGTCATTAGTGACATACAAATCAACGTATCTTGGGAGCTTCATTTCATAAATTTCATAAACTTTAATTTTCTCAGTTCTTGATGATGGAATAGATTTGTTTCATACAGGGGTTGCATAGAAACATATATGCAATGATTATATTTCTGGTGAATCCATACGGCCCTTCCCCCTCCTCCTCATAATTCATACTCCACTATTTTTGGATGCCAACACTAAGACTGATTCAATAATGGGCTCCCAGTGAGAGAAAACACATGCTTGTCTCTGCTAGCTAACCCTCCTTTCCTGATGCCTGTCCTTAACACACTCATTCTTCTTTGTGTGCGTGCGTGTGGTGGGAGGGGGCATGTTTGCGTGTGTGTGTCTGTATGTCTGTCTCTCTGTCTGTCTCACTATCTGCCTGTCTGTCCTTTCATCCTTCTCTCTGACAGTCTGTCCCATGAAGAGTCTGCTGATTGATAAGTTCAACTATATCCAACTTATATGTATTCATCACTTCATCTGTGAGATTTTTCTGTATTCTGATCATCCACGTCCACCATCACCAACCACCCCAAAAAAGGGGGTTCCTAATGACTGTCATGTCAATTTAGGGTCTTTTAAATAGCTTTGTTGTTGTAATGTTTGATATCACATTATCTATCAGTTCCAATGAGATGAGGATATAAAACTGATATATTCAGGACCCCCTAAATTTTGATAACCTGCCTTCCATCCGCCCAGGAGAATATTTTGAGCCCTGAATATATTGTTATCACTCATGAGCATCAAGTTTATTCTAGAATATTTCAAACTGATATTTGCTATGGTCCATCTATTTATATGATTGGTGGCCTTGAGATTTTTTTTTTTTTGGGGGGGGGGCATCCTTATATGTTCCATCTCTTCTGTGTGCTTCTTGTTAGTCCACTTACTGACCCAATGCCTTCACACTTTTGCTTTTTTAATCTTTTCTTTTACTAAGTTTCCTCTTTATCTTGCCCATTAATCTCATCTTGCTCCCATCTCTATCTCTCTCTCTCCCTTAATTATTCTCCTCTAAATGCTCAGTATCTCTCTTCCATCGCCGTATCAATTCTCTTTCCCACCCCTCTCTCCCCTCAATCTCTCATGTCTCTTCCATCTCTCTATCCAATCTGTCCTTCTCCCATCCCAAATTCCCTTCAATCTATCTTCTCTTCTCTTTTTCTCTCTTCTTCTCTCTTCTTCTCTATTCTTCTCTCTTCTTCTCTCTTCTTCTCTCTTCTTCTTCTCCCAACGTATCTACCATCTTTCTCCTCAATATCTTACTTCCATCTGTCTCTTTCATCCCTCTGTCTCTTTCATCCCTCTCCTCCCTCACTATCACCTGCCTCTCACTCTTACATCTTAGTATCCCATCTTTCTCTCCCATCTCACTCCCATATTTATCTCCCATCCCTCTCCATCAAATATCTCTCTCTCTCTCCCCCCTTCAGTCTCGCCCTACCTCCCATTCTCAATGTTGATAACGGTGATCAACATAACACTCCGCCTAGCATAGCAACCAGTGTGTTCCCTCAATTCCCGATGACTGCGTGCTAGTCTACCAATTCATACCTCTCGTTAACAAATGAAGCCTCGGAATGCATGCCCTTGAAATTCCTCTCTACAACATAGCCCTTTTCTCACAATGGGTATAAATTTTATGGACCATATTCAATTAGGCACACTTTCAAGTGCTTGGTCACAAGAAAAGATACACTGCACTAGAGTACAGTTCAATGAGCATAATGTTTGTCTGTACTATGGGCTGTCTGCACAAACTAGTTTGTAGCATGAGCAACTATTCTTCCTCAATCTATTTTTAGCCTAGGTTTGCTATTCCACAGGGCATGTGCTGTACACATGAAGGATGTAGTAAAGTTGCATGCATTTTTTTTCCATGGCCCACCCGCCAGCCCGCCCGCTTTCTTGCTTGCTTGCTTGCCTGCTTGCTCTCGCTCTCGCTAAAGACATCAGCCCATTCACATAAATATTATGCTGATAAAGCTATGTCTCATAGAGCTAGAACTGAGTTGCTATGGTATTGTGAGGAGGAAATAGTATTTCAGTGTTAAGTACACTTTACAGTTCAGCTGTAGTTACTTTTCTTACAATGTCACTGGCAAAAGAATACTCACAATGTCCCTGGCAAAAGAATATTAAAAGGGAAATCCAACCTTGATAGCAAAGTACTCTAAAGGAAAGCAGAAAAATCAGAGAAGTAGACTGAAAGGTTCAATGAAATCGGACAAAAAATGAGTGTTGTACAGTCAAACCTGTCTATAGCGACCGCCCAAGGGAAACGCAAAAAGTGGTCTTTGTAGACAGGTGGTCTTTGTAGACAGGTTCCTTTAGTACATGTTTCAATGAGAAACCATTTTCAAGGGAAACAAAAAGTGTGGTCTTTGTAGACAGGTGGTCTTTGTAGACAGGTGGTCACTAAAGCAGGTTTGACTGTAATAGGTATTAGCTCTTAAAATTGGTTGAATCGGTAAAGTATCTGTGATGTATCTGTGATGTAGTGGCAGACAACTTTCCCATTTGTTCCAACATACAAAATGACTATAATTTCAATTTTTGAAAAATGTATGACCCAGGAGATTCTTTTAACTATAGAGGACCTATAATAGAGAGAAAGAGAAGGGGAGAGAAAGAGAAGGGGGAGAGAGAGAAGGGAGAAGGTGGCAGAAACAAAAATCAAGAGAGCTAACGGAAAAGGAAAACAAGTTTTAAGAAAGTTTAAAGATAGAAATTTATGAATTGATTCGTTATCATTCTGCTTCCGGTTATGTTTTCAAAAAAGATTGCAAGTTTTTGTAGATTATTTCATTAGAATATAGTATCAACCATAGTGCATCATGTTGAAACTGTCAGAAATATAACATTTTAATGTACCTGGAAGACCTTGTATAACAGTTTCAAATTATGTGTAACTTAGTAACATTCAAACAAAGCTTTCTGACTATGGACTGTATACTGCACATTTTTTTCATTTTTAAAAAAATTGTTGATTAGCTTGAGTAGCAAATGCATAAATAATGAAATTATAATTGGAATCAGCATGTTAATTAATTATTTTCAAAGTCACTCATATACTCCATATATATTTGTACATCTTGTTATGGTCCATGGGGAGGTATTAATATGAAATTGGATTTTTATAAAAATATCACATCATTAAAAAAAAGTCCTCCCAATTTTCCAAATACAATTTTTTAATGTTTGCTTCATGAATAGCATACTCAGCTACATTTACGAGGAATGATTATGACTTAATAAGAATTGATAATGGAACCAATATCTCTGTGAACACGTTTTGAATGATCTTTTCTTTTCTTCTCCCTCTGTTTTATTTTCCCTTCACAGTTTTTTAGATAGAGTTGATACAATAAGAAGACCAGACTATGCTCCCGACCTACAGGTAAGTCTCAGATCTCATGTTAGTACTACAACACATCCTCCAGTGACAATTGTTTCATGGTCAATTTTATACACCAATTAAGTTTCAAACTTCAACCCTGGACCTTGTACTATTCCATCCCTTAACCCTAATCCTTTAAACTTAAAACCCAATTGCAACCCCTACCCTAATCTTTGATGAAATAAAAGCCCGAGCATATGTTGCCGGAGAAAATGTTTGGTCACCCCATTATTTTGTCTAAGATCAATCTTACAGTAGTACAAATGCCAAAGAGCAATCTACCACTGTGAGTAGAGAGTGATATGATTGACAGAAGTAGCTTTGTTGTCATAGTAACAAGTGTTTTCTGTCACACTCTGAAAAGCTTCTTTGCTATTTGATTGGTCACTGATCTGTCTGGTAATATAGGTCTATAATTGTAAAGTTCCTGCTTCCAGTTACTAAGCATATATTTTTGTTTGGCATGTCTTTCATGCAACTGCTTTGAGATATTTTTCATTATGTTTTCTTTTCCTTTTCTTGGAGTTGTGATAATTAAATCAAATAAAGATTTTCTTAATTATTCAGGTAGTATGATAGTTTGGGTAAGTTTATGTGTTTGCCTTGTTGATGAAACCTCTTCAGGGATGATTGGAAAATGCAGGAATTCGCAAAATAGTTTATTCCGATCTTTAAGGGCATTCAACCTGGAGCCAGAAATATGGAAATCATCTATTTTTAGCTTCTAATTTCATTCCAAATAGATTTAGGAAAGGTCTATTGATAGAAAAAGGGTAGGCGTTCATTTAACATTTTACATGATACTTGCTATTTTTGTCATCACTGTTAGATTCGTTGCTAAGCGTCCACATGCTGCAGGATTAAACGGGTATTGCAAAAAGCTTTTAAGCTATAAGAAAAAAGTGAATTCCACATAATGCTGGCTTTTATCCAAAAGTTATTAACTGATTTTGTGGTGTCTCATTTTGTTGATGGGTAAAATATTAATCATAGAAATATCTTTGGAAAGTTTATGGTTTTTCAAATGAGTACAGATATAACATAATAACAGCTTTTCTGGGAAAAGAAGTGTTGGAATAATATTGAAGAGATGCCTGGATCAAAAGAACATTGATTTCTTTCTTTTAATGGTAGAGAGGAACTCATCTCAAAGCATTCAAGTTTCAATTCACTTTGTTTTTAAGCCTTTACCGGTTTAGTCCGCAGACACTCTGACTTAATATGGGAGGCTTTATTAGTTTGCCTAGAATACAAAATTTAGACAGGTATCTTGGAGTAAATGTGCCCCACCCCCTCTGTAAATCATTCTACCACTTAGACTGCTAACTTTAGACAACAATATTTGATGGGCTATTTTCTTAATGTGACCAAATTTATATATAAGTGCCTCGATATTCATCTGATACAAATAATTGTATTTCAATAGTCAGAATGCAAAATTGCATATATTACCTGTTGCTAGGTAGGACAAGCCATAATGTATGTCCTACCTAGCAGCAAATAATTTATGCAATCGCATTCTGAATATACATTTAAATTCATAACATGTAAATGAAATTGTTTGTATAGAGGGGCCTCACAAATGCATATGCAGAAATTTGGTTACATTATGAAAATGGCCTTATTGAATTATCTGTTTATTGAATTCATAATTCAATATTTTTTTGTCTTTCCTTTTTCTTCATATATAGGACATTCTCCGGTGTCGTGTCTTGACGTCTGGAATCTTTGAAACAAAATTCCAAGTGGACAAAGTCAACTTTCAGTAAGTTTTGTTGCCAAATATTAACTATCATGTTTTTGTTAATTGCTCTGTAAAAGTGTTAGCATTTAAGTGCTAGCAAGAATAGTGAAGAATTCTAACATTGATAGTAGAAATGAAAAAAGAATAAATAATCTTGTCGTTTTGTAACGTTGGTGTATGTAGCTGAATGTACAATGGCACCCTTTTTTATAATGCTTCATTTTTTCATCAAATGAAACCATGTCCAAAATTTAGAGTGAGGCAAGATATCGAACAGTTACAATGACGCTGGTGAAGTAAGAGAAATAAATGAAGAGGAGACAACAAAACAGGCACTGAAAATGTGTGCATTGTTATGGAATATCATCTGCATATGCTAATTCAATCCTTTGAGTAATGTCACAAATCCCGGCAGTGTTCGGAGAGCTCTTCAAGTGCGACAGTGAGATTGTATTTTACCGTTTTAGAATTGATAATAATTGTTACATTGAATGTTTCCAAGTGGGGAATTTCGATAAACTTGTTTCATCTCACTTCCCTTATGCAATGATACAAATTAAATGATATTTGAAATCAATGAACCTCTACTTTAAGAGCTATTTTTAAAAAAAATTAAAAGAAAGAAAAATGTGAATATCCCCCGAGAGCAAATTTCACTTTATGTTTGAAAGATTCTAAACTAGCCTATGTGTATAAAAGGGTGCAGCTGAGTGATAATGACTTTGGAATAAGACATTCTAAGCTACGACGATGCTTTCATTACGAAGACTTTGGCTCCATATAGCCTCGTTGAGACATAATTTGCACTCCACTTTATTTCCACCTGTCTTAAATAGTAGAAGGGCGATTCCGTGCAATGGTTCCCTTATAACATATGAAACTTATCCATTTATTTCAGTCAAAAATGAAAATCTCTTGATATGACAATTGACTAATGGTTCTTTTTTGGTATCAGTACGAATGTTAAATGATCATATCAAGATAATTTTCATTTGTAAATACAATTTGTGGAAAAAATGTATATGTCGTACATGACACATTGCACGGAATCGCCCAGAAAAAGAAAAGTGTTATTCGTTGCCAGTTTGGTACAAATTCTATGGTAGATTGCACATTTGCTAACAAATCTGTTCTTTTCACTTTTTTCTATAAAATCAACAGCATGTTCGATGTAGGAGGACAGAGAGACGAAAGGAGAAAATGGATCCAATGTTTCAATGGTAAATTTAACTCATATTACTTTCAAAGGAAAAGGATTTGAAGAGTATTTAATCAGTGATTGCACTTTTCTTGCTTTCCCTGGATTCAGGCCCTAACACCTCTCTTTTTTGCACATTTCAGTTGTATACCAATCACCTAAATATGTAATTTGATTTCTAGAAATTTTGAAAGCTAGAATGTATAAAATTAATGTTTAAAAAACTTCACCCGGCATTCTTTCTGCTCACAGATAAGGAGTACAAAGAAAATCAAGGTGAACATAAAATGGCGCTCACAGAACCAAGTCGGACTTGAGTTCCATGTGGGCCCTATTGTATGCGAGCGTGTATGGGTGCATTGGTTAGTCTACTCACAAGTCGCCTTTATGTTAATTTAGAGTATATTTAAAGTCGGAAAATCTCTATATAGAAGTAATATGTGAAGCTCTTATTTTGAACATAGATTTATGGCATAAAGTACTAACATATAGCTAACATACAGACTGAAATAATTGGGGGTGATTGTTACACAGTAAACATGTACAGGACATATGGGGATGCAATATTTCTTGGTCTCTTCTTGGGCTCTTCTTGGGCTGCATGGGTAAAACTAAATGGTGTCGCTGTTTAATGGAGGACTGTAGGATCATTTCTGTGATAAAGAAAGCATTTCTGTTTCTGTATAGCTTTAGGAGCTGACAATATCATGTGAACTGTTTCAGGGGCAATTACACATTGACTGTAATATAGTTACATATCTTTCATTAAGAAAAGGAAAAAATGTTTGATTTAATAATATATTGCAGCCAGAGGCTGAATTACAAATCATTCAAGACTTCTGCCTGGCATGGATTTGTGCTGCTATCAAGAGATAAATGTAAACAGCTCAAGGTCAAGTTATGCACTTCCTATGTTATGAGAAATTTAAAGATTTAACATTTTGCAAATGAATGGGTCAAATATCAAATGAATGTCTGCAACAGAATTACTCAGAAAAATTGAGCATATATTTGTGTTTTAACTTGTAAATAGCACACTTCTGAATTTCACACATTTCAAAAGAATAGGGTTTTCAAAAGAAAAGGAGTTCTGCTCTTTGTTATAAAGATATTTGTTGCCCCCCCTCCCCTCTCCCGAGTCATATAGTTATAACTTTTTTCTTTATTTTTTTTTCTCCTTTATTGCCCTTATGCTTAAAACACATTCATTTAGAGAAGGAAAGATGTACTAATTTTGTATCCAAGGCCTTACATGTAAAATGTTAAAATAACAAGGAAGCCCCCACCAACTCCAACCTCCCCCCCCAAAAAAGAAAGTTTATGATATTGTCAAATTTCAAGTTGTAAAAGTTCAAGTTAACCCTTCTAGACAAATAGATAGAGCCAAAGTTGCACTTTTCGTATAAGCTGTTTGTTAGTCATACATGGGGGAGTAGATACACTCCTGTCATGTAGACTCTAAACAAGCTATTTTTCATAGGCTCACTTTTCAGCCAACTGCATGAAAGGGAGCAAGGTCAGAGAGAGACGCGTTCACATTGGGAGTTAGCTTTTGCACAAATCATTGGTGTGCAATATGTGCAACTGTGATGGAGGTTCAGCAATCTCTATCTCACTCGAGATGATTTCATTATGGCTCCATTGATCAGCTTCTTTTTTTTTTTTAATTGGGAACATTAGTTTGTTTCTTTTCTTGCTACATTTTTTTGTGAAGAGAAATTTATTTGTAAAAGAAGTTCATGGACAGTAACTTACATTCCTTGACAAGTTGTTTCAAGAATTGACGATATATATCGAAAGAGTGATTTTTAGATTTTCAACATATTGCCAAATAGAGGACATTTGATGCTTATTTCCCTTTAAAAAAATTCTTGCCTCCAACAACATAGGTGACATATCAGAAATGGGCACTGGACATTCTGAGATTTTTGTCACAATACAGTCTCGATTAGGGTTTCCCCCCTGTTTGACAGCAATTAAATAAAATGTCAAACCCATCCATGGTGTGAAGAAAGGAACATACTGGCCTCATGTTCATAAAAAAGTTTCTACATACAGTGAAACCTGTCTATAAAGACCACCCAAGGAAGACAAGAAAAGTGGTCTTTATAGGCAGGTGGTCTTTATGTACAGGTGCCTATAGTACATGTTTCAATGAGAAACCATTTTCAAGGGAAACAAAAAATGTGGTCTTTATAGACAGGTGGTCTTTGTAGACAGGTGGTCACTAAAGCAGGTTTGACTGTATTATATTTAAATGTCATACTGGCTTTGGCCTCTCCTTACTTTGGGTTGGGGGTGGTGGTGGTGGTGGACGGGCATTTTGACAGTTATGTGATGCCTAGGTCTTTTGTAGGTGGTTTGAAGTTCAATTCAATTTTATTTCTGTTTCCAACAAAACATTACAAATCAATTATAATCATTTACAATAATAAAGGAATACATGTTGGAAACAGAGGGGTCTACTACAAAGCAATGCTTGTACAATTGTGGACCCCTCATATGATAGTAATTAAATTTGAAAAATCGTAACTACTAAAAGGAACTAGAAATAGGAGAAAAACAATTTGAATTGAAGATTTGAGCCAAAAATGTGCTTTTTTATGGATCATTTACAGTGTGCAGACCCATTTATTCTTATGGTGATGCAAATCCATCGTTTATCTGAATGTTGATTTAGGATAAGAAGGCTACAGGATCTTAGCTAATACCAGGACCAAGGGATGGGGCCCACCCTTTTAATATTCATCTCTGACTCAGAAAGTGAAGTAGGCCCTCTACTGGTGATACTTGATCATGCCCGATATCCATAGTAATGTGAATCAGATGCTCCCAAAATTGAACCAAATCTATCCTAAAGTGAACCAAATTGCAGGCAAATGGAACCCTTTCTTTAACCAGCTGCTTGGGTTAATCTATTTGACTATTTTAGGTCAGATGTTGGGGACAGGGATGAAGGAGGAGCAGTGTTTGGGCAGGGGGGATGAATTGAATTCTGTTGAATTGAAAGTATATGTTTTGAGTAAGAATCTCAAAGATAAATAATTGTTTAATGAACATTTATCCGAGTCAGAACTTTTGAATGTTATTTTTAGCAAATTATTCTGAAATTACTCATTTTATGAGACTCATTTGGGCTGTTTTAACAAGCGACCCAACAGTTTTGTTACCATAGGCACGTACATGTACAATAAACAGAACTCATATATAATAATAAATCTGGATTTATAATGATGAAATGGTTATTTTCACAATGGCGTCCAAGATGACTGCCAATACCTTAGAATAGCCTTAAATCATGTTGGTGTCTATACCTAGATATTGGGGGTCGAAGAATCCATTAATATTGCTTTTAATGGGTTATGTCAACCTGGAAATAGAGGCATTTATAAGGGCCACTGTGTCCCCCTCGAGAGTGCCACCTCTGTATCTTCTAATGTTATTCTACATAGAGATCAAGAGCAGCGTTAAATGGAAAATGGGTCTCTTTTAATAGACTACAGTCATCCCATTTTCAGCCCTGCTTATAATAGATTTTCTATTTATAGCTTCGCCTTGCTGAAATAAGTCATGTACATCCTTTTCTGTCCCTGACTGGTGTGCACACTCTCTCTCTCTCTCTCTCTCTCTCTCTCTCTCTCTCTCTCTTTCTCTCTTTCTCTCTCTCTCTCTCTTTTTCTTTCTCCCTCTCTCTTTCTCTTCCTCATCACTCCATTAATTTCTATTTCAGTTCCCATTTTACTTGTTTAAATATTGACACACTGGTTCTGAAATAGGCTCAGGTACTTAGGGGAATAGAGAATGTAGCTTAGGCATGCTAAAAGTAAAATCTCACACACATACACAGTTGGTTATGAATGCTGTGTTAGATGGATGGGTGTGGGCGGGGCTGTGTTCATATTTATATTTCATCTCAAATGCATCTGGTCCCTATTTTTGGGAATGCATGTTGATCATGTAGTTAGCCGCACCCAAGGGATGCTGTGTCCACATCGAGACACCTTTGGTATGACTACATTAGCAGATTAGGGTAGCATCATGTTTGTGCAGTGACAATTCTTCAGGCTTTAAAGGGCAATCAAACCCTTGTAATAAGTTCTTTTGAATGAAAGCAGAAAAATCAGAGAAACAGAATGGCGAAAATTTGAAATAAATAGGATCAATTATAAGAAAGCCATGAATGTTTGAAATATGAGATTACTAGAGCTATGCAAATCTCAAACTGGCAATTATGTCAGTTGATTGTGACGTTAGTGGCAGATAACTCTCCTCTTTGTCATGTACAAAAATATGACTAATTTCTGTTTTTCTCCCAAGTGCCTTCACCCATTGGTTCTCCCAAGTGCCTATACCCTTTGGGTTCACTCTAAAAATTGTTGGAGAGTATATTTTTGCATATTGTATATTGTTGATTATAACAAGAAAAGACCATCCAGAGTCATACATTTTTGAAAAATTGAAATTTTAGTCATTTTGTGTGTTAGATCAAATGGGAATGTTGTCCGCCACTACATCATAGAGACATTACCGATTCAGCCAATTTGAAAAGCCCATACCTATAGTGATTACAGCTTTTAAAACTTCATAACTTTCTCATTTTTTGCATGATTTCATTTAAACTTTCACTAGAAGTATTCTCTGATTTTTCTGCTTTCTTTAATCTTTTAGAGTAGTTTGCTACCAAGTTTGGATTCCCCTTTAGTACATTTGATAACCATGCAATGTTTATGGCAAATGATTTCTTTTAGACATTAGAAGGAATTTACTTTTGAAAGGCCATTATTCATTCAGGTTAGTTGTGCTTGTGTAGGAGTCCTGTGGCATGCTAGCCACAATTAGCACTCATCTATCTGCCCCGACCTACATCATCAAATGAACCTCACAATATGTAGTTGCAAAGTTCAAGCAAATGACCTACCATAGGGTATAGAGGGGTGTGGGTTGTCGTTGGCAGCATTCTCAAAATACCTTTTAATGACAGTATGAATACAATAGCCATTAACTTTGATGCTTTTATGAAATACATTTACTGTATCACTCTTTTCTCTTCTTTCAATTCCAATGGGTTTTGATTAAAACATGTGAGTTTTATTGAAGATCATAAAAGATGCATACAGCATTATATATTCTCTCAATTCTGACTGTACGCACATAAGCATAGTGATGTTAAGTGTGCTGTTCACTATTTGATGAAATTTGCTTCATTTATATTGAAGCATTGATTTTCTGTGTAAACATTGCTTAAAGTCCACATATCACACCTGTTACTACGGTGAGGTCATGTCAGTTATACAGCCTTTTAATACAAGAGGAAAATCTGTATGTATTATAGAAACATTGTACAAAAACACATACAATAACTCTATAGGATAGGGTTTAACACACAAGATACAAACAAGATACAAAAAAACTACAATTCTCACTTTTATATGGCATGTACACAATAGATGACCCAGATTCTTTATTGAGGCCTTCTTGATGCCCTTTTCTCAGTTTGGTAAACATCTTTCACATGAAAAATATCATTTCTAATCATGTACGTATAGGGTTACCATACAAATATTTGATAGTATCGTTATCCTTAATAGTTTGGTGTGCACGTGTAGCTACCAACCATTCCTACACGTGTGTAGGAGGACTAAGTCCTATTTATGGGCCTTCAAAGTGATCTTTTGAGTTTTATTGTTTTTATTGATCATAAGCATATAAGCATTTTTCTTCATCAGAAATACATTCATAACATGGATATTTTAAGGACTTCCATATACATGTACATGTATAGATATGTACATGGTACGAGCCTACAAGGTTGCATGAAATCAATTAGTGAGATGAGCTTTTAATACTCCCCCTCCTCTCTCTCATTCTCTCTCTGTCTCTCCTCTCCTTTTCTCTCTCTGTAATTCCCTCTCACTAATGTGTACTTCTATAAGACTGTAGCCCCCTCCCATTGTTTCCTACATGCCATGATATTGGTGTTGTTGTTGAAGTTCTTTCAATAATTGATTTCTTCTAGTTTCAAAAGAAAACAGACTGAAAAAGAAAGAAGTTTAGAAAAGAAATGACCAATATAAGATCCCCCAGCTGGCTTTGCATCATGCCATCTAAAAATAGATGCTTTCCATGATGATGTTGATAAGCATCTGACGGTTAAACAAAGTTGTCCATGCGCAACACTAACTGACTTGGGCAATTACGTGATTGCGCTGGAAACTTTTGTGGTGCTTGTGTGAAAGTAAATTAGTGCACAGGGAAGGGTGAGTTGTAGCATGAAGTCATGCTTTTCTATCTTGCCCTGCCAGGTAATTAGAAAGAAAAGTGAGACAGGGAAGAGAGGAAGAGAAAGAGAGAAGGAGAGACAGACAGACAGACAGACAGAGAGTGTGTCACAGACAGACATGTCACAGACAAAACTCAAATGGACAGACAATGAGAAATAAAGATTGAGAAATGCCATAATGTGAAAATTAAGCGATAGTATTTTTTGTATGAAAAATTGAAAATGAAGCAGTGTTAATTAGCATGATAATGAGAATGAAGCAATTTAAAGAATGGAAATATAACATTACTACATTTTCCCCAACGGTCCAGGTGTGATTTCCGTGAAAGCTAAAAGGTCCGAAACAATGGGCATGATATCATACATACATGTCTGTACATGTACCTTAATTTTCAGAGTTAAGTCAATCAACAGTGGAAGTTCTGGTATGCATGTAGGGTAAATCAGTGGGAAAAGTGGCACTGTTTCCTGGTAATAAGCTACTTAAACCAGTAAACATTGTCACAAATGGATTGATTCGAAGACGTAGGGATTGCTCAAATATTCAGAAATAAACATCTACTCTTTAAAAAAACAGTAATGGCACTCTTGTATACTGAAGAAAATGAGGCTTGTTTTAAACTTTAGGTCTATATCTGATTTAAGGGGAATTGTTCCAGTTTAACCCTAAAAAGGCCAGGTTACTTTGGTACTCTCTCAGCCGAGGGGTGCCCTCTTGGAATCTTGGCCATGGAATGACGAAAAAATCTCAACCTTGACATATTGATAGAGTATCTCGTTAAGAATAAGTCCATGAAGTTTTATATCTATGTATCAAATGGTTTTGAATGATTACTAATTAACTATTCACATATCCGCGAAGAGACAATTCTGGATTGCGTACGGTACATAATTTATGGGGAAATTTTCATTTTGGCCGCACGCAGTGTGGCGATTTTGGCAGACCAATGGTACCCTTTGGTCGAAATTATAGTACTGTAATTGGTATCAAAAGATAGGGGCTGGGGGGATTCTGCCCCCGGCTCTTTTAGGGTTTAAAAAAACAGAGCCACCCGGGCGGTCCGGACTGATATGCCCGTGGTCCGGATGCCCCGCGTTCCGGACTTTGAGAAGCCCTGCCCTAGAGTATGCTAGCCCAACGGTTGCTACAGCATTTGTTCCAAATATCTATTTTATTTTTCCTCAAATACACTGGAAAAGAAATGTACACATATATATAAAGCTTGAAATTCTTTGATTGAACAATTTGGCCAGTGCACTTCCACCTGAGCAGCAAATTTTAAGTTGCCCAATTAAATGGGGCTAGAGTTTGAAGCACCCTGGGGGGTTGGTAGGGGCTTCTTGTTCACCCCCCTGTTATGACTGTGTGACACCAGGTAGAAGTCGTACTATATTTCATGCATCATGGCCCAGTAATGAATAGAAGGTGCAGTGGGAATACAATTACCTGTTGGAACCGGAAAGCGTCACAGGCACCGGAGTTACATCAAGCGCAATATTTTCCTTTACGTTAATTTTTAATCACTTTCGTGTTTATAGAGGCTCTCAGAAGAAACGAAAGGGGGCAATTATAGTAGGGTTAGTATGAATTAGTAATGGTTTTCACACATTAGTCAGCATTCATCATACTTTGAGAGTGCTCTAAGCTGCACAACATGAGGAATAGAATGTTTCCCTTCCTTCAATTTTGAAAGTGGTTATTTGCCTCAATTATCTTGAATTTATGTGTCAAATTGGCATCAGTTTTCATTTCAAAGAGATGTCAGTGTCAGAATACTTTTATTTGTAATTTCCCATTTCAAGCTCGTTATGATTTTTTTTTATTACTCTATTTGTTGTGATTACTGATAACTAATTTTCTTATTTTTTCTTTTGTCTCCTATTTTAATCAAGTATTGTTGAAGACTTTCAATATGTTAATTAAGAGAATGTTCATCGTACATTTGAATGCAATAAAAAAAGTTGTTGCACAAATAATAATTGAATTTTGTTGTTTATATTGTTTTTCAGTTATAATGGTACTTTTTTACTCTGCAAACATTGCAATTGATATTCTCAAAAATTCATTTTTCTCTTCCCCTATCAGATGTGACAGCCATCATCTTTGTAGTAGCCTGCAGTAGTTACAACTTGGTGTTGAGGGAAGACCCAAACCAGAACAGACTGAGGGAGTCACTAGAACTGTTCAGGAGCATCTGGAATAACAGGTGAGGATATCCCTCAAAGGCACACACCCTGAGACACCCTTGAACAGTGTGGCAATCCTTTGGAGATGAGTGTGAGATGCTGTCTAATGAGACCCTCCAATTATGAAAAGGGAACAAGAAGCCTCCTGTGGCATTGATAGGTTACATTAAATAAAGACAAATGGTTATCATCTCAATCATAATGAAGATATGTATGAACACATCAAATTTCAGATAATGAAAATATAATGTATTTGTGAAGGAAGCAGCAGCATGTTTATTTACAAGACATCAACAGAGCAATGGTTTATGAAAGCAATACAGAAAATATATTCTTGTAGATGGTGAGAAGTTTTAAGACAGGAGAATTTCCTTGGGAGTATGATGATGATGGTCAGAGGACATTCAGGTTTGTATAAATGATTGACTGGCTCTAACCCTCATGCATTTTTAGGTCATACAGAATGTGCATGCAGAATATATAACACGTCTGTGTCTTGATGTTTTTGGTATGTCTGTATCTTACAAGGGTCAAGTTTTTTAAATCCCAACTTCCCTCCTATTTTACTCATCTTGTACTTTAGTTATTGTACAAGAAAATATACTCGATCACATGTAATGATTTGTTTAGAGATTCCAATAGCCCCAAATGTGTTTGGTCATCATTCCGGTCTGGCAGAGTAATAGTCTAACCACAACTGGTTCTGACACAGAACAGTTGAGGGAACCCTGTGTCATGTTTCCCAATTGTAGACCCAATGACCCAACTAACTTGGTTCATTTCATGGAAAAAGTAATGGTCTTGGAGGTAGGGGTGGGAGGTGGATACCAACAGGGTGGTTCACAAACAAAAATTCAAAAATTGGAAGGTGAAAGGAGTATGAACCGATAAATGCGAAGTCCCTTGTGGCCGTGCTCCAGGACTTGCTTAAACACTCTTTTGTTCTTAGATGCACTATGGTGCATTCTGAGCCATATTTCGAAGCCTTTCAAACACATTTTGTGACTAATAATATTTCATAAATAATTTTGATTGGGAATGAATATTAACCTGCTTCTGATTTTCAAAACCTGTACACTCAAAATTCAAACCTGTAGAGCTCTGATTTTCAAACCTGTACAACCAAAATTCAAACCTGTAGCTTTTAAATGTTTAACCCCTTGTGCCTTGTGGATCACTATATACCAAGGAGGGGTAAATCTTTTAGAAGTGCTTAGTTAGAAATAAAATTGCCTCTTTCCCCTTTCTCCCTTTCATGTAACATAATATCAAGCATTGTTTTGCATAAAGATTTTCACGTAGGTGGTTAACTTCCATTTCTTGATAAAGTTATACTGCTAAGGAAACCTTGATCAAAGGGAATTTTGCCTATAGCATCCCATTTCTACAACCTCCCTTCTTGATTTTAGTAGGGGGAGGGGACCATGTTTGATAACAATTTTGAGCAGGTGCATTGAGATGTGACCGCACGTCGAATCATCGTTCGGAACCAAATCTCGCCAAAACGGATGCCATGTCACTGCTCATCACGTTGATAAAGATAACAACGAGCCTTGCCACCTGATGGTCTAGGCCAAGATATCAGAAAAAAGAACTTGAAATGGGGGTGAGGGAGCTAAAAATGCTATCCCATGATTCATAGCACTGTCTCATTGTAGATCATGTGACTCATGCATGGAGAACTTGGGCATTCTTAATGGGAGGAAGTTACAGGGAGAGGGGGATTGATGGGGTTTGGCTCATAGCCTGTACATGTAAATTCACAAAATGAAAGTATGTGAATGCGAAGAATTTACTTCACCGATACTCTATCATAAACAGGTTTTTGAACTTGGTGATGTTGCTCCAGCCATCAGTGCATGTCATGTACCTGTATATTACATGTATGTTTTCTGAACACATTTTTCTATTCCCCAAATAGCACCACAAGATGGGGTATTTTGTGGGTTTTCAAAAGGGATCAAGGATTTCCTAGTCTTTAAAATAGATGCATGTAGTAAAACATTATTGAAGTTTTCTTGATACATTTGTAAATATTAAAATAGACCCATGCAGGTACAAATAAAATAGACATATGAATTTTTAAAGGAGATCAATGAAATGCGATTTTCATGTTATTTACCAGGAGCCCGAAGTGTGTTAATGTCTGTACTTTAAATCGGATACTGTGTTCAGCAAAGCTTTAAAAATCAGAAATTGATCTTCTGGTAAAAAAAGGAGCATAACACATGCAAATGACCATTTAATCCATGACCGGCTATAGACGTATTTACTACTGTATTGCAATTGTTGAATGTTTCTCTTCTGAACATGCTGGATACCAACTATTTGATTCAACTCCTATGCATAATAGCATCTGTATGGATGGATTTCACTTTGCATACAATAGTTGTTGCTATGCTGGGCAAGCATCTGGCAAGTTGTCAAAAGAAACTTTTGTTTAAAAATTATGCATATAATTAGTGAACAGGTCTGTTCAGAACAAGTATTCAACAGTTTCTCTCTATTGAATTAGCCAGTTCTTAATACAGTCTGTCCATGAGCATAGATAGGATTTTAGGGAACTGTAATTTGTAAATAGGCCATTTTCGTAATGTAACGAAATTTAATACATAAGTCTTTGTGAAGTGCCTCAATACAAATTATCTCATACACCTGATAAGAATAATAGTATTTCAATAGTCAGAATGCAAACTGCATATATATATTAAGTGTTGCTAGGTAGGTCAAGCCATAATGTTTGTCCTACCTGGCAACAACTAATGTATGCAGTACATTAGTCCAAAAATGAATAAAACCATCATACATGCTGTACCTGTGCTCTGTATTTCATTGTTGTGTTGGGATCGGGTTTAATTATCAGGAGTTATAAATGAGGCAACTGAATACAAGTTCTTTATACAGTTCAAATAAGATGTATTTATTTGGTAGAGTTCAACAACTCTCAATGCAATTACATAGCATAGAAATCGAGATTACAAAAGTAGTATGTCTTCGGCAGTTGACGGTTGAAATCCAAGTCCTCTATCTTAGGAAACTTTACAATCAGGGGAGAGAAACAATGTTGGGATGGGTGACAAAGATGATTGTGATTGGTCAATGGTCAGGGTTACTATGGTAATATGGGGAGTGGCAATGGAGTGGTGTAAGTGACTGGGGTTTGGGCCTATGATGAGTCATGGGTCTTGGAATGTGGTTCGATCCTTGAAGCTATTACTCTGGGGTGGTCATTAATGGTCAAATGTTTATAATAAAATGTAATGGGATCAGTATCTAAATAATGGGGTTCTGTCTAGGGATAATGCCTTAATGGGGGTTCTGTTTTAGACTATGGAGGTGGGGTAAAGGTGAATGAAAGGTGAATGAAAGGTGGATGACTGAAAGAAGATAAGAGTGATACATGTACTACATAACATCCCCTTTCTTTGGGAAATGAGACTCTCTCCCCTTCTTTTTAAATTAAATGCTTAGAACATTGATTAAAACTGTATTACGGGACGTGAAACCAACAAAATGTATTCAATTATTGTCCACTTGACTCTTTCTCTCTCTCTCTCTCTCTCACACAAAATGTTTAACATTAACATGGTAACAGCTATTCTATTTCTAAAATGTCTACTTTAAGTATAACAGAACATGAACATAAAGTATAATAAATGAAACAACAGTTAAGTAACTTGTGCAGACTTATGCACGTGAAACATATTCAATTTATCACAAAAATTTAGTTAATCATATCATCTTGCAAAAACGATTAACCACAAAAAATCTTTAACAAAATCCTAAGATCAAGAATACAAATAATTTCAACTCTATGTGTATCATTTCAACTGTAACACCAATTATTTTATGTAATAACAGCAATAACAAGAGAAAAATGTATACATGCTATAAATTCTAGCATTTGATCAACATGAGAATGAAAAGGAAAGTTAACAGGAGCGCTCTAGAAATGACAGTTTCCTATGTTTTGAAAGGCCTTCATGCACTTCAAATGAAGCATCAACATAGACTTAATGTACTATCAATCCTATCCTGTTGAAGAAATATTTCCATGTCCATGTTAATTTAAGAACAAAATAAACAAGTACTTTCAAACTTGTTAAATCATCTATTGACAAGCGTAAATCTAAACTCGTCCAGTTCATTAACCTTGCGATGATACATATAATCGTTCAAAAGTTTATTATAAGATAAAAAGAAACTAAGTAAAACATACTGTCAATCACAATGTAGCAAACATTTACCGGTATTTACATTACATTAAGTACAATTGTCTGAAAAATCTCTGAGGAGTCCCTGTCACAGGAATGATTCGGTCGGTAAGTATTTGTCTGATCAGTTTGTCGGTATCTTTGTACAGTCCGATGTTCCACCAAAAACCAATTGGTGTAGCTTTACCGTCACATACTTTGTCGTATGATGTCAAGACTTGTAATCGTCCGTCTTTGAATCGTCCTCTGTGAAGTGTCATATGTCCAGTGTTGGGGGCAGTCATAAGTAGGTCAAGCTGTTTGTCCAAATCTGGCTTAGTCAGAGGGGTGGGCGACGCTATTCCATTGTTTTCTGTCATGGCATGCAAGTAGTCTGAAGTGTCAACTGAGTCAGTAATCTGAGAGCATTCTACTGGTGCTACATGGAATTCGGGCAATTGTTCATCATTTTCATCGATGAAGTTTATTGTGTTTGTACACCCTTGTTCCTTGTCAGTAGTGTTTCGTCCTAATGCTTCTCTCAGCTTCTGTATGTGTGTTATGTTTGTCTTGTCGTCCGAAGCTCTCATGAAGCAAGGTTTAAGTCGATTGTAGTTGAAAATGTCACGAAGGATTTCTCCTTTCATTGTCGCAAGTATGTAATGAGTCCTGTCAATTAAGTCATGAATTACTAGTGGGCCAACCCACTCTGCTGCAATTTTCTTTGAGTTTGCAGTCAAAGAGGAAGAGGTAGGTTTGTAGAGGTAGACAAGTTGACCGATTGAGTATATTGGGGTCTTGTCTAATTTGTTAGAGATTTTGGTGTTTTGTTTTTCCTGCTGTTTCCTTTGCAATGACAGCATTGCGTGAGATAGCTGGTCAAACTTCTTTTGAGGTGATCTGCATACTCATCAAAAGAAGATGAGAGGCCAGACATGGGGTCGAAAGATAAATTTGATAGATTAGGGGCTCCCGCAGAACACAAGCTCGTAGGGGCTGTGGTCTCCAAGATGGGGGGAAGAGAAAGAGTTGTAGGCGTAGCATGTGGTCGAAACAAATCTAACCCAATCAGTGCCAAATTGATTGAGGTTCACTTTGAGGAAGTTTGAGAGGGTCTGGATGTGTCTTTCTGTGTGTAAACTCCCATGGTTCTCTACACTGATCACTTTGCGGTCGATAGTCAGAGTCGTGCATAATGCAGTCAGTAGTTTACCTGTCAGGGAAGCTGCTGCATCAGTCACCAGACATGATGGTGGTCCAAAATGCAAATGACTTTTGGATGAGTGCCTCGCAAATTGTCTCGGCATCGAGCGATTTTAGAGGTGCGCAAATTACAAATCTAGTAATTTCGTCGCAGATAACCATCAAATGTCTAAATCCAGTGCTTGAGGTCGGCATGGTCTTAAAGTCAAGACTAATGCGGTCAAATGGTCTGTACGAGTCAGGGATACGAGTGTGAAAGGGTCTCAGTCTGTCTGGCTTGCCTTTGAATTGCTGGCAACGCATACAAGCCTTAACATAATTGTTGATTCTCTCAAACATGTTTGGCATGTAGAAGTTTCGTCTAATAGTCAAGTATGTTCGTTGCGTTCCTTGGTGGTTGCTAAGTAACGTGTCGTGATGTTGAGATATGATCATGTCTGTTAGGGTCTCGGGAATTGCAAGTTGTAGTCTAAAGTCGTCATCTTTGGTGAAGAAAAGTCTGAACAGTATACCGTCACACAGAATGTATTCTTCTGCCTTTAATTTGACTGTCTTTGCGGCTTTCCTGTCACTAGGCAGAATGTCATGGGCAAGAAAGTCATAGACAGGTTTAAAGAACGGTGAGGTTTCCTGTTCTGTCTTTAGTTTTCTCATGTCAACAGGTAGATTGTAGTCCCTAATTATCTTTCGTTTTATTAGATCAGTAATCTTGTCTAGTTCATGTTGTTTGGGAATGTGTCTAGCTTTGATGTTGTTTACCTTTGAGGTCAATGGTCTAGAGGGAATGTAGAGGTC
Source organism: Mesocentrotus franciscanus (assembly GCA_037976565.1). Taxonomy (NCBI): domain Eukaryota; kingdom Metazoa; phylum Echinodermata; class Echinoidea; order Camarodonta; family Strongylocentrotidae; genus Mesocentrotus; species Mesocentrotus franciscanus. The sequence goes on from CP137676.1 coordinate 23,566,692, forward strand.
AGAGGGTACTTCACGGTAATGGTCATTATGAGTTTCATTGCGCCTGTCAACTAGTCTGGGTTCTGTAATGGGAACAGGTGGGGTTTGTCTGGTAGGAGGAATTGTGTATTCCTGGTTCTGTGGAAGGAAGGGATGGTGATTTCCACGTGGGTGTATAGGGGGTGTGCCCTGTCTGGGGGGTCTGTGATTGGCTGGTTGGGGAGAGATAGTTCTAGGTTGCAGTGAGGGGGGATTGGTTTGTCTTGGCTGGTCAGCTTGCTGTGTCGGAGGATTCGTACTGGTAGGGGTTTGTTCACACCTGTTAGGTTTCCTGGGATTGATTTCAGGAATAGGAATTCCCATTTTCTTAGCATAGGCACGAGTGACTATGCGGTCAGTCTGTTGGGCGGGGTGTAAGGTGTTCATGTCAATCAAATCACTCTCGTCAAACATACAATAAGCTACTGGAATAACTCTGTCAATTTCAGATTCATCTACACTTGGTGCTCTAGAAAGAAAGTCTGCCAAAACTAAGTCAGTTCCCTTCATGTATCCAATTTTAAAGAGTATTCAGACAACTTCAAAACCAATTTCTCTAATCTGTTTGTGCAGGGGGCTTCCTTTGACTTGAGAATTTGCACAATTGAACTGTGATCTACAAATGCATTAAATTCGCATCCTTTTAGCACATGCTTAAAAGCTGTGATGTTGATGAGTAGTCCAAACAATTCCAGCTCTGTTACACTGTATCGTTTACATGCGTCGGGAAGTACTTTTGAGTAGTAGCCAATGATTTGTTCTTTACCATTTATGACTTGGGTCAAGTATGAACCAGTCGCAGTCCGAGATGTATCACTGTAAAGTGAAAAGCGTCCGGTAATTTGGGGCATGTGCAGAACAGGGGGGTTGGTCATTAGTTCTTTAACCTTATTAAAGGCGGTCTCGTGTTCGTCAGTCCAAACAAATTTGTTCTTCTTTCGAGTCAGTTGGTGCAAGGGCTTTAGAATGGTTTGTGTGTTAGGAAAAATCCAGCAACATAATTGACAGCTCCTACGAATCGTCTGACTTGTTTAGGAGTTTTGGGTCTAGCAAGTTTCGAAATGGCTTCACATCTATCAGTCATTGGTCGGAAACATGCTTCACCCTGAGGAGTGATCATGATTCTATGTCCCATGTATTCTACATCATTCCTGAATAGTTTACATTTCTTGGGACTCACCCGAAGTCCGTTAGTTGATAAGGCATTCAATACCTGAGTCAAATGGGTCTTGTGGGAGGCTTTATCTGGGCTGAAAAGGATGATGTCGTCATGATGGGCAATACAGAAGTTTCGAGAATGGGGTATAGTTTCTAATATTTCATCAATCTTAGCTTGAAAAATTGCGGGGGAAACATTTAATCCTTGTGCTAATCGCTTGTAGTAGTAGTGTTTTCCTCCATGGTAGGATGCCATGCCTGTGTACTTCTGAGCAGACTTTGACAGGGAATGCAATGGAATGCAGACTTAAGGTCAACTACACTTATTACTCGAGCGTTGGCGTTGCCAATTCTCTTCAGGGTCTCTGAAAATAGGGGAAAAGGGTGATTTCTTCTCTTAATGCGGGAATTCAAGAACCGAAAATCGGTAACAACTCTCTTTTCTGGAGTGTTTTTCTTGGATAAGAGGAGGACAGGTGAGGTGTAAGGTTGATGACCTACTTCCAGTATGCCTAGTTTAACAAGTTTGCCTAGTTCCTTTTCGATGGTAGTTTTGTCGATTTCAGTGGCAAAGTAGGGTCGTATGAAGAATGGGTCGTTATTGGTCAGTTCAATGTCAACTTCAAAGTTGGGACAGCTAGAGAGTTCGCCATACAAAGAGAAAGCATCTCTGTTTTCTTTCAGTATGTCTCTAATTTCTCGTTGCTCAGGAGGGAAAGTATACTGTTATTCAGGTCGATATGTTTGCGAATAATCTCATCCTCTGTCATGTCTACAACGGGGTCACTGGGGTCAAGGTGGGGATATGCCCTAAGGTTGTCATGCCTGACTGAGTCACCATGAACATTACCTTGTCCAGTGTACAGGTTGTCCTTCAAGTTCAGAGTCATGTTTAAGCAGTCCATAGGGAGTTCTTGTGTCACGTTAACAAGTTTGGTCGTATCTAAAAAAGCAATGGGTCTACCCTTAGAAAAGGTTACGTCTCTGTTGGTCAAGTTTGTCACTAGAACCTGAGTCCGTCCTTTGTGTAGGGAAACAATACTTGTAGTGGGGCAATGTCGGGATAGGTATTTGTTAGCCGTCAATACAATCTCTGAGTTACGCAAGTGAGGTGGGGTCTTACCTTGTAGGGTTAGGAGTGTCGAGTCACCTGGTGCAACTGTCACTGTAGTGGGTGGTGCAAAGGAGATATTCTTGGACTTGATCTTGAACCTATTATTCCTGAAGTGAAGTGTTCCATCCAAATCAGAAAGTGTGTTGGTTCCCAAGATTAAATCTACACCAACGAGGCTGCTTGCAATGAGTGAGGTGATTTCAATTTGTGACCCTGAATTACAAGTTGAAATTTTACTGCTCTATCCGCAATCAAAAATTGTCCGTTACCCAATTTGAATCTAACAGGGGCTACTTTGGTTGGTACAAGTTTAGAAAGATAGGGGGATGATTTTACGAATCGTCCGGAAATGATTGATTTAGATGCACCACTGTCAAAGAGTACTAGTGCAGTCCTCCTATCTGGTAGTCGTCCCTTTGTAAAGTTTCTTTCTGTCAGTTTTAAGTCTACTTCTTCAACTCCTAAATAAGTTGAAGTCATGTCATTGTCGGGCCTATTCTTAGACGTAGTCCGGGAGAAAGTACAATGAGCGCTATCGGCTCTCTCCCTTCCTAGAAATCCTGGGGGCGTTGTTGGTATTGTGGTTGTTGTGATTGTCGTGGTTGTTGTTGTTGGTGGTGATAGTACGGTTGGTCATTATTGTAAGCAGGTCCGTAGTAATTATTGTGTGGGGGAGGTGGTGGTGGTTGAGTCATATTCCTCAATCTTTTTCTACATTCTCGCCAAACGTGACCAGGAATGTTACAATAGTTGCAAATTAGTCGTGGACGAGATGGTGGTCGAGATGGTGGTCGTCTTTCTCGTCTATCGTCATTGCGATAGGGGCTCCTACCTCGTCTGTCGTAGCTGTTGTTGCGGTGTCTGTCGCGGCTTTGATCGTGTTGTCTGTCACGACTAGCACTGCGATCAGTACTGCGCTGTCGTGGAGTTGATGGTCGTCGACGTTGGTCTCGTCCTCGATCATGTCGATTGTCGTCAGTCATGGTGGTCATTTTCAGAGAGTTGATTTGCTCCCTGATGTCGTCAATCTCTGACTGGGCAGAGAAAGTCAGTTCTTTAGTCTTATTAGTCGTGCTTGTCTTGAGTTCTAGAAACAGCTGCGCTTTTGCGGCAATGTCATCAGCCGTCAATGTATTGAGGTCCGTTGTGGATGCCGACATCAGTATAGTCGCGCGGCATTCGTCCGGTAGTGCGTCCAGTAGTCGATGTTTTATCTGCGCTTCCGCGTATCCTATGCGCGCTGCGGCCTGTCTAAGTCGCTGGAGGAACGCTTCCGCGCTCTCCTCAGTGGTCATCGTCATTGTCATAAAGTCACGAGCATGCGTGTAAGATGATTTAGCGGGACTAAACCGTCGCACAAACGAGCTCCGCAGGTCGTTGAAGTCGGTAAAAACAAGTCCGTCTATCCAAAGTCGTGCTTGACCCTGGAGAGTCCGTTTGAATAATTTTAGAATGGTCGTCAAGCTTCCTGTGTCGTCAATGTCTATGTCCTGGGCATCTAGGTAGTCGGTAAAAGTCATGAAATGAGCGGTCACTCCATCACGGTCAATTCGATCGCCAGTGAATCGAGTCGGTAGAAAGTCAGTTCGTCGGAGGTTGTGTCCGGTAGGAGTAGGGGTCTGTGTGTCCGGCATGGTTATTTAATTGGTAATTAACTCAGATAGTGTGTATGGAAATTAATTCAACTCACAAATTATCACGTATATGTTCAGATAACAAGATAATAGCACAGCATCAAATCAATTAAATGAAAACAAAACAATTCAAACTAAGTGAAATAGCACAGTTAGTATACCGATTTTCTTGTACTCCCACACACTCTCATTCGCCAGTGGAACAATAAAAGAAATGGTTTCACTTACCAATTAGCAATGAAAGGGATTCCAAAAAAAAATTCACAAAATTGTCCTCTTGTAGTATTTTTAGCAAAGGTATAGCAAGAAGAAGAGAAAATATATAGCAAGAAAGAAAAGAAACAAATATAGCAAGAAAAAAAGTATAGCAAGAAAAAAAGTATAGCAAGAAAGAAAGGTATAGAAAAATCCAGTATCAATTAATTAAATGTAAGAGTCAGAGCGTGGTGTCCAGTGGTGCTGTGTTCATGTACGGTGTGATTTATTTGTCGTCAAGCCTCCAGTCTTGTGTTGGTCGTCATCATAGTGTTGAGTTCGTTGGTGCAGGTGCTGGTGCTGGTGCTGTGGTCGTCAATCAGCTTCTGCTCCCAGTTCTGTCGTCATCATCAGTGTTAGGGTAGGGCGGTCAATCAGCTTCCGCTCCCAGTTCTGTCGTCATCATCAATGTTAGGGTAGGGCGGTCTAGTCTGTCGGCGTCGTGGTCATCGACCCGGGATGTAGCGGCATCAATGCACTATGAGTCTAGGTCTTTTCGTAATTGGCAGACCTGGTTGTCGTTGTCTTCGTTGTCGTCGTTGAATTCAAACAATTCATGTAAAATCACCTGACAGTCTCTCCTGGCTCACTTAATTTATTTCAAGTTCTCGATACTCATTCTGGTGGTGAATGAGTATCAGTCCTTTATAAAGGAAGCCGGGTTCTCCACCATGTTGTGTTGGGATCGGGTTTAATTATCAGGAGTTATAAATGAGGCAACTGAATACAAGTTCTTTATACAGTTCAAATAAGATGTATTTATTTGGTAGAGTTCAACAACTCTCAATGCAATTACATAGCATAGAAATCGAGATTACAAAAGTAGTATGTCTTCGGCAGTTGACGGTTGAAATCCAAGTCCTCTATCTTAGGAAACTTTACAATCAGGGGAGAGAAACAATGTTGGGATGGGTGACAAAGATGATTGTGATTGGTCAATGGTCAGGGTTACTATGGTAATATGGGGAGTGGCAATGGAGTGGTGTAAGTGACTGGGGTTTGGGCCTATGATGAGTCATGGGTCTTGGAATGTGGTTCGATCCTTGAAGCTATTACTCTGGGGTGGTCATTAATGGTCAAATGTTTATAATAAAATGTAATGGGATCAGTATCTAAATAATGGGGTTCTGTCTAGGGATAATGCCTTAATGGGGGTTCTGTTTTAGACTATGGAGGTGGGGTAAAGGTGAATGAAAGGTGAATGAAAGGTGGATGACTGAAAGAAGATAAGAGTGATACATGTACTACATAACATCATAATTATCTACAAATTTACAGATAAAGGTAAATAATACAGAGAGATTTGGTGAAAGTACCCCGACTTTGAGGGGATGAAGTTTGAAAACTACATGTAGCCAATGAGACTTGCAACACCAAATGAACAATTTGAAGAGTTAATGATGGACAATCAAAAGCAGTTCATGAGAGTACTTGAGAAAGAATTATCATGACAACCGAAATAAAACCATAATTATAGGAAACGAGTATGTGGCAAACATGATCATTTTGAATCCACTTTTTGAATATTTTTATGATAAATATTACTGACAAATTATATGTTTTTTTAACAAGCTGGGTTTTTTTAATCTAGAGGTATAATTATAAATCATGATTTTGATAAAAGACAGAAAAAAGACATTTAGGTCACAATATTCACAAAATGGCCTCGCCTTCTAATCTAATCCATTTACATTTATCCAGTAATCAATGTATTTTTCTATTCTTGTTCCAGGTGGTTGCGGACAATTTCAGTGATCCTCTTCCTCAACAAACAGGACTTACTGGCTGAGAAGGTCCAAGCAGGAAGGTCCAAGATCGAGGACTACTTTAGCGAGTATGCAATGTACACAATCCCACCTGATGGTAAGTTACACACGTCATGCCACGCCCACCAATCATCAGTCATATCACTTTGTAATTCCACTACACCATTTTGTAGCAGTCATACAATACAACAAACATGACTGTATGGCACATGCTCTGGCAACAATGGCTTTGCTGTCAATTTCTAATACCCATTGAAAGTTCTGATTTTAACCCCTGTTCCAATATCGTACCTAATTATAAACCTAAACCTAACCGTAACCCAAAATCCAATCGTAATCATAGCCATGTTGCCCTATCTTTGAGAAAATAATGTACAGAGAAAAAAAGGCTTAAGATCGTTAGTACCATTTCCTTTTTGGTCATAATGAAGTATATTATGTGTGGACTTCATTCAAAACAGGATTTTCCTTATATAAATCGTAATCGACAAAACCTTTGATTGAGAAATATTACTTCTCTAAATAAGGATGTTTGATAATGACCAAATACTGTATGGAATTCAAGTGTCAGTATGGCTGGTCACAAAACCTAGCCATGTATGTTACATTCGGTTCACTCATCCATTAATCTAGATAATTATTAATGCAATTAATTATTTGCTGAGAGCCACAATGGTTTCTAACTCTGTGTAAAATGATAGGAGTCAATGCCTTTTTGCCTCTTGGCATACATCATTGCCTATCATGTTAAGATCATTCTGCATAACTAGTTATCAATGCTTTAGCATTAAGCAATGCCCCCAAAGATGTACATGTAGCACTTCATTTGTAAGCTGTGCACATTCATCTCCTTGTTGCAAAGTTTGACATTGTGTTAGTCCATCTTTCAGGCTCATTGGGACCTGTCAAACATTCTTGTGCATACATTCTCAATGAGAGACCTCTACACAATTCGGTATCCACAGGTTTTGACTGTCTAAAAACATTGAAAATCATATTTGGTTTTCAGTTGTCAGTGAGCCCCTTTTTATTCTACTCTTTTTTGTTTTTGTTTTGGGGTTTCTATTTTTTTTTTTTAGCAGCATGATCATACATGATGGCAATGTCATGCATTTGGACTCCACATTTCTTCATTTCTCAACAAATTAATTATGTGGGTTGTAAAGAAAATGATGTATCATGGATATACAACATACAAGTAGAAAGGAACTACATGTAATATTCAGGGATTATGGCATTTTCTCACGAGGGTATTTCTTGAGATCTCTTGGTTTTTATGGTTGATTTACTGCATTTGGAAATCAATGGCAGAATTACAGCATGCTCTGCTTCTCATAATACATTTTCTAATGCATAATTGATCCATGCTACTCTTCCAAGGGACATAGACTTTTTGGTTGAACAACCTTTTCAGACAATTTGAAAGTCTTTTTGAGCAGCAGAAATCCTTTCCATATTGATGCTAGTATTGGGTAATTTGGTATTCATTTTAAAATCAGTAAGTTAGGGTGATGTGTGGAATGCTTAAAGATTGGTTCAGAATACTGTACATCAAAAGGCTACAGATTAAAATTTCTGCATTATACTGCTTCAGTGAAATGTTAGAGTACACTGTAGAACTTTGAATCCTTGCTACACTGGGGTTAACCTTTTTGCCCTCCTCCCCCTCCTCTCCCTCTCTCTCTCTCCACCAAGTACCATATACACAATTTGTTATGTGTTCTGAAATACTGCACTTTCTGCTGAAGTACTCTGACTTTTTCATCTATCAAGTCTAACGCAGTGAAACTTTGGGTCACACCTTTTGTGAATTATTTTCAACCTGAGTACTGAGAATTCATGTATTGATATGAAAAATTAACACGTAGTGTAAACTTATTCTGAATTTTAAACTGTTAAGGAAAGGATGATAATAATGATTTTTTTTCTCTCTCTCTTCCTCTCTACAGCCGCTACAGACACTGGTGAACCAGAGGATGTCTTGCGAGCCAAGTACTTCATCAGAGATGAATTCCTGGTGAGTCATTCATTAACCCACTCACTCTTTTTCTCTCTTTTTTTTCTGCTTCATTTTTCAATAGCCCCATTTTGCACAGCCCAAAAACCATTTTGAAAAACCAACAATTTTTTGGACTGCCATTTATATTACTGGAAAAAACCCATTAAAAAAGTGTTGGTGTTTGCTCGCTGTGTGTTTTTAATGAGAAGTGTGTATGCGTGACTTTTCGCTGTACTGCATGTGATCGCACGGAAGCAAGGAGAGTCACGTGACCCAAAACTGGAATCATTCACCAATGTTTTGAGAGCGAGCATTTACACTGCAAAATCAGTCAAATTTCTGCCAGCATTTAAAACAAACCACACTCCAGAGATGGTTTTTTCAATTTGGGGTTTTCGTCATGTGTATCGGTAGTTGCCTAGCAACTGTACCTGGGGAACCTCTTATTACCAACATCCTAAATAACTTAGAATATGTAAGCCCTCAGATACCATTCTGTCCATCACAAAAGATACCAAACACAAGGCAAATCTCTAAACCGTTTCAATGTTTGTTTTTTATTCTCGCCTATGCAGCGAATCAGCACAGCGAGCGGCGATGGCCGACATTACTGCTACCCCCACTTCACCTGTGCCGTGGATACAGAGAACATCCGACGAGTCTTTGACGATTGTCGGGACATCATCCAAAGGATGCATCTTCGGCAATATGAGTTGCTGTGACCTTTGACCCTTGGGTCACCCGCCAAGGTCGTGGGAGACTGTCCTTTTGCAATCACAGCAGCACTAGTCGTTATTGTCGTCGCCATCGTCCTAACAAAGATAACGGGGAAAAGGGACAGCAATTCAGAGAAATAATTAGAATTAACAAGAGTTATGGGAGAGATTTAGGAGAGGAGAAAAAATAAAACCGCCAACATTGTAAAAAGATTTTAAACTTTGAAGGTAAACCAATCAAAGTTGCTCCTGTGTTCCCTTCCACCAGACTCTAATTTCAGGTGAAGAAAAGAGAAAAGAAGAAAAAAACTAGTCGGTGGAAAGCATTTTTCATACCTAATGGCTGTATAAAGGCTCTGAATTGAGTATGTGGAAATTCATTTTTTTTTTGTAAAGTTTTATTTTTTTGTTTGAATATTTTTTGTTGTTGTAAGTAACTTAGAGGAGAAAGCATTAACAGCATCAAGAAATCAATCAATCTCTTTCAGATACTGTGGGTGTTTTAGATGGAAGTTTGTCGTTTGGAGTCAGTGTGTGTGGTGTTTTAAAGACAAAAAACAGATTACTATTACAACTTATGATCATTATGTGATGACCTAACAAGTTTTCCTTCTTCTGTTAATTCAATGTGTTGCAATTACTTGTAGCTGGCTTCATAATTGTTTGTCACAGGCTTTAAGAGCAGTATAAACCATTTATTGAGTTCTATTTTAGTGGAGGCTGTAGACAAAAGAGTAAGAGAGAGAGAGAGAGGATAAACTCAATGGATACCATGCTCGTCATAAACACACCTTAGAAGCAGAATCTCTCTCCCTCTCTTAGTATTTTTATATTATTTCTTTGTTTTCCTCTCTCTCTTTCTCTCTCTTTCCTCTAGATTTTTAAAATTTACTTATCAATTTTTTGTTTGCATTTGAGGTCTGTTTGTATAATCACAGCTGATTATTAAGTCTGTGTTTTTACATACTACTACCCTCAGATTGGTTGCCAGGACCATACTATGTCATTATGAATTATTTGTGTCCTTTTTACTATACTAAAAGCATGCAGAATGTGTACATATTTCAGAAATAAGGCAATTCATACAATGACAAAATGAGAACCAGGAGAAATTGAAGAAAAAAAAACAAAAAAAAAAGAACATGAAATGTGAAAGAAATGACAAATAATTGCGCTTTTTCAGCAAAATACTGTTTCTTTCATATTGATATTGAGAAGGGAAGAAAAAGAAGAATTGATCCTGGTTTTCTCTTTTTTGTAGGGAATGCGTATGTAAGCACAGAATTCTGTAAATATTATGTCTTTATCTGTCCATATGTCTTTTCTCTGTGTCATCTATCTATATTTATATCAATGGCTTAGCCCCCATTGACATGCGATGTTTACTCAGTTCAGAAATCAACCAAAACGGCACACGGGATAGAACGTCCAGCAGCATGTACCCTAACCTGCCCTGAAAATATCCAAACACATCTAGAAACAAAAAGGAGATGGGTAGTTTCTTTTGGATGAAAATTGTAAACTCTGTTTGCATTGTACTACAATGGAGCTATCAAATAAAACCAAATGGCCAGGTCCTTCATGGTAAGAATTAGCTATACAAAGACAAAACATCCTATATTGCAAGGTTATTTCCAGCCATTTTGCTTTGAAAGACTTAGCCCCAATTCCAATTTAGTTATTTTGATGCTTGCAGCAAGGATACCAATTCTGAATTAATATACTGGTAGGCAGATACTAAATTTAGGATAGCAATGCTGTCTTTTATCTACGGTATCTCATATTGGGTTGCTTCTCCCATTTTCTTCTCAAGAGCAACAGACTCTCACATTTTCTACCCGTCCACATTGGTACATTGTGGAGCATATAGACTTTCTCTTACCGTAATGCAATAGTTTATGGTTGTAGTCTGGCAAAAAAGAGAGCAAATATAGGAAATTTGGATAATCCACATATTTAAAACTGAATAGTTGTTCAGGAAAGATAAGTACTTTGTCCTCCTTTTGACATCTTTTTACTCTTTTAACTCTTGACGTATCAAATCATCTATTCAAGGATATATGATTTCTATGTCAGATGATGGTGATGATTATACATTCTGCCCCTTACCCCCATTCCTTAAACAAACTAACAAAGTAACAAAGGACTTATTTCAAATGAGGAATTGTAAGCCGCCCTTGAAATATGAATTGATACTGAAATTAGGATCAAGATTTGGTGTGCTAGTATTCTTAATAGCTGTTAAGTTAATCCACTCACTAGTGGTCCACAAGCTAATGTGTATAAATAGGAAAATGTGCATTAATCAGGTAACTTCACCATGGGAATAATTGCACTTTCATATTAAGATTACTTGGCTCAAGAATTCAGCTGCAAATACAATTGTGATAATGATATCCCAGGTTGTCGTTGAGGTTGTATTGTTAAACATTGCGTCATAGCCTTATGTGTGTTTTATCAGAACTTGAGATCAAATGGTTGATAAATGAGTTTAAAAAATTGGCTTCACTTGTACAGTGTTTATTTCGGATGTAGAAGAAGGAAGCCGACTATCAATAAGCAGTGGAAACCTTTGTAATATTTTTGTTTTGTCATTGTTTTCATTTTTTCCCTTCTTTGAGCTTTTTTCTATGAAATTATGTACCTATAATTATATGTGAGAAATGATAAAGGAAAGATTTGAATTGTAGATATTTACAAACTAGCAAAAAAAATGTGTGTTGGTGTCAGTATTGATAAGATATGATAAAAAAGTATGAAGTAAAAAAAAAAAAAGGACAGAAAATACTGTTGTCAAGTTTACAAACATACTACTACTACAAAATACTACTACTACTTCTTCAGCTATTACTACTACTACTACTACTACTATCTCTTGGTTTATCGTGATTTTAGACAAGATTTTTATGATGTGAATTGGTAATCATGCATTTAAGCAGCAGACCTGTGTATTAAGAGAAATGTGTTCGGATAAAAGACGGCTGTTTTGTATTTCTGTGCGAATGTTACAGAATGAGTGTGTGTGTGTGTGTGTGTGTGTATGTATGCCTGTGCATTTTGGGATGCGCAGGACCGAGTGCGGGTGTTTTACTCTGTAGTCGTGTGTTCAGTTTGACATCGTTTCCGGAACCGTTTGGTATCTTCAGATTCAAGATATACAGTTGTTC
>CP137676.1:23579018-23622884 GCA_037976565.1 Mesocentrotus franciscanus
GTGTATACCCACTTCTAACGTCCTAATTCTCCTATCGTAGTCTACATCACCAGACATGCAATGAATGCACACTGTGCTATCCCATGTACAGTGTTCCTACCTACATGTAGCATTGTAATGATATGAATGATCATTTCATTTCTATGAAAAGAATACTGGGGAAACATTCATGTACATGTATGTAAACAAGGTTCCACACTAACTTCTTTCCCAGGAGATATACATGTAGATTGCAATTTTTAAGGTAAAATAAAAGGGGATTTCAAATACATTCCCCTTTAAAGGGATTGGGCATCTTTGTCTCAGATTCTAAACAAAATCCTGGATGTACATGTAGCTCATGCTACAGTCATAATTATAAACAATAAAGTCAGTCAGGAATCCCATGACGTTTACAAGCCGATCGCCTGTCTGATCTGATTATCAAGATATTTCTCAACGATTTTTACTTTTTTGAGGCACTTCATGATCATTTTGAAGCGCAATTTTGTTTAGGGCTTCAATATCACAGACACTGATGACACGTAGGGCCATGCATCTCAGATTTGGCATTGTTAAACAATGCCTTTAAGAAAAATTGTTGAACAAGTCATCTCCTTTGATGACCACAACAAAATGTTAAATAGTTTCTTTTCCCTTGCCCTTCATCACACTGCATCAACATGAAAAACATAAGTACACTGTATACAGGTGTCGTGAGGTGTAAGAGGTGTGAGGTGTAAGAGGTGTGAGGTGTAGAGGTGTAGAGGTGTGAGGTGTACATGTAGAGGTGTCGTGGATCGTAGAGGTGTTGTATTCTAGTGGATATCAAGTTCAAGTTCAAGTTTTATTTCCACATCTGATTTAAAAAAAAAAACAAGGACAACTTATATGCACATGTAATACAATAATAAATGTTAAAATTAAACATATGGCCTATCAAGGTTCTTCCCTAAGATAATAAAGTTTACATAAAATGTTTTGTAAAGCCCATCTGCGCTAGTTTGGCCAGGAGGGATTAGACCTCCCAGCATGGTCACTGACAGGTGGTTATCTCATCAACTCAGCTCTCAATTAACATAAGGAAAAGAGGATCATGGGGGACCAATGGGCATCGCTTAGGCATTATTTTCTATATAGAGGGAGCAAGTAGTGCAGAGGGGCTTTAAATATACTAAAAATAAGATAGAAATACAAAGATTAAAATGACACAAAACATGAACATATAGAATTAAACCAGACAAATCCATTACAAAAACAAAAACAGAAAGGGAATTTATGTAAAAATAATCCTAGTTATACATATTCATTTACAAGATATTTCTTAAGCTTTTTTTAAAAATTGACACTGTTGGGCATATATATGTGAAGTTCTTGAGGCAATTTGTTCCATAAATTTGGTCCGGCATAAATAATTGTTGTTCTTGAGAAGTCATAAGTTAACATTGGTAGGTGGAAAAGATTTGATTGACGAGTTTCATAATTAGTCACATTTCTATTATATATAAATTATAAAAAAATCATCTAGAAACTTTGGAAGTATATTTTTAGAGTAAGAAAACATAAAGATACCAATCTGTTGCTTATGTATATCATTAATTGTTAATATATTATGTTTTTAAATACAGGAGCAGTGTGGGAGAAAGGATGTAAGTTAAATATAATTTGTATTATAATTGCACGTTTCTGAAGAATTAAAATTTGATTTAAATGAGTTTTAGCACAATCTCCCCACACTATATTAACTAAGATAGGGTAAATCATATTATACAGATTAAGAAGAATATTAAAGGCACAATTTTTTTAAATTCTGTTCATTGCACCAATAGCTTTAGATATTCGATATGATAAAGAATGTACATGTTCTTTCCAAGTCAGTTTGTTGCAATTTTTACTCCTAAAAAAGTTGTAGAATTTACTATCGATATATTTTGTTGGTCGATACTTATTTTCATACAGGAATCACAGGATGTATTAATATTTTAGTTTTGGGGCTGAAATAACATACAGCACGTTTTTTGTCCATTCAATTTTATTTTATTTGCTTTAAACCATGTATCAATGTTTTCAAGTTCCATATTAATAGTAAAACACAATGAATCAATATTTTTACCAGACAAAAATAAACTTGTATCGTCTGCAAAAATTATCGACTGTAAGATATCACTTACAAATTGAATATCATTAATAAACAACAAAAACAATAATGGACCCAATACTGATCCCTGAGGGACACCAAATGGATTTTGTGCAATTTCAGAAGATACATTATTTACACATACATATTGTACTCTATTATTTAAATAACTGGAAAACCACTTAGTACAGTACCCTGAATACCATAAAATTGCAAATTTCGTAATAATATTTGATGACTTATACAATCGAATGCCGTGGTAAGACCTAAAAATATACCAGTAACAACTTTTTTTATCTTCAAATGATTTAGCAATAATATTCGTAAGATATGTCACCGGATTGTGGATCTCATGGTTCGTGGTTCGAGTCCCACTGCGGCAAAAATGTCCTTTGGCAAGCCATTAATCTGCATTTGCCACTCTCCACCCAGGTGAAGTAAATGGGTACCCGCCTACCGGTAGGAAGAAAGTCCTTGACTGCTTTAGCACCTGATTATGGCGGCTCAGCTACAGCCGGGGTAATAATATGATACTTTGTATTAAGCGCAGTAGAGTATATTGCGGCTGCGCTATATAAACGGACCTATTATTATTTGTATGTGTACATGTACATTTACAGGTCAGGTCTTTAGGGCTTCTATAAGGGTACACTGATGAAGCCAACCCACATCCTATCTTGCAGGAACAGTTGTCCTACCTACAGATGTACCCTACAATTTCAAAAATACTAAATACCTTTCCCCCCGCAGGTTATGTGCAAAAATTATTGCATCCTTACTAGGAAACACAAAGTATGTACACTTCCTGCAGTTCTATCCACAGGCACAGTGCTGAACAGATTGTAAACATGAACCTGGTTTTCACTGACTGTGGGGTCAGCTCCCTAGGGAATGGTCTAAGGATACCCTGATGAAGCCAACCCACATCCTATCTTGCAGGAACAGTTGTCCTACCTATCCTACAATTTCAAAAATACTGAATACATTTCCCCTTGCAGTTTATGTCCGAAAATTATTGCATCCTTACTAGGAAACACAAAGTATGTACAGTTCATGTGGTTCTATCCACAGGCACAGTACTGAACAGATTGTAAACATGAACCTGTTTTTCACTGACTGTGGGGTCAGCTCCCTAGGGACTTGTGTAAGGATAACCAGATGAAGCCAACCACATCCTATCTTGCAGGAACTGTTGTCCTACCCTACAATTTCAAAAATACCGAATACCTTTCCCCTTGCAGTTTATGTGTGAAAACTATTGCATCCTTACTAGGAAACACAAAGCATGTGCACTTCCTGTAGTTCTATCCACAGTGCTGAGCAGACTGTAATTGTAAACATGAACCTGGTTGTAACTCACTGTGGGGTCAGCTCCTAAGGACTTGCCGAAGGGCTTCCCTGATGAAGCCAACCCATTTCCTTTACCTTCTAGACAGGAACACTTACCCCACTATTAAAAATACTACTCTTGTAGCTGTTCATGTTAAAAAAATGAATGCACATTGCAAAGGACAGAAAAACAAAGCACACTGCATCGTCTTACAGTTCTATCCACAACACTGAACAGACTGTAGAATGAACCTGGTTGTAACTCACTGTGGGGTCAGCTCCCTAGGGACTTGCCTAAGGAAACCCCTGATGAAGCCAACCTACTTCCTCACATTCAACTTCCAGTCAGGAACACTTGTCCTTCCCTATGATTGATTGCCACGATAGTAACCAATTGAAGCGAGATTTTTAGCAACGAGAATGTGTAGTCCTAACCTGTACATTGTTATTATGTGAATATGTTTCTACTTCATATTATCTGTACATGTAAGTATCTTTAAAATGCAAAGATGCACTGTGTTTAATATATGGATTTATCTGATCAAATAGAAATAAACATGGTATGAATCTGAAATTTGCATATATTACATCTATAATACAATAGATTTTTCAAATGCCAACTAATTTGTATGGAAATTGTACATGTCAGGCTTCATGTACATGTGTATATGCCTGCACAGTAAGCCAACACCAGTCTTGTTGGGGAAAAAAATCAAGGTGGCATACATAAAGTATGACACGGCCATATTGTTATCCCCATGCATACATATTTAAGGCTTGCAGTGTACATGTACAATGTAGGCCTACATGTACATGTATGTCAGGTCTGTATAACAGTAAATAAACTGACTTGCCTTCAGACAGTGAGTGAATGCAACCTACAGTAGGTTTTGTTGTACAAGTACTTGATGTTGATTTTGTTGTTGTGTCTCTATTCAGCAAAGTTTGTCTTCCCAGCTTTCTACCCATGCATACCATCAGGATGTGAATTGATGTTGGGAGGTATTGTCCTTTTTGTTGTTGTTTCCTACCCCCTACCCCCTTCGATCAATCAGTTCTGGGGATCTACAAATATACAACAATTTCCTTTTTCTTTTTTGTCTTCAAACACAAATCTCTATAATAAATCTCTTATTACATGTAGCTTTACTGTGCCTGTATGAAAAAGAATTTAAAATGCAAGCTAGGACTACACCTAGTTAATTCACTTAATTGTTTTCAACTCAGCGATTTAACAAGTCATTTTGGTCACTCAATTGGCACAAAGCAGATTTGGCAGTATCAAGCAATGATTATAAAGGTGTGCCTACTTCATAATCTTCATAACAATACACTGGAATAGCCTCGACAGCCGCACAAGCATGCATGTACATGATGTACATGTGCAGGTTGTACTTCAAGATCGGACGATTTCACTCAAGTGAGTGTCTAAACTATAGGTATTAAATGTCAGTGAATCACTGCACGTTTGACATGGACTTAAGTTAAGGTCATCATCCTGTTTTTGTGATTATTTGGTTTCTGCACAGCATGCCTTCCCAGCTTTCTACCCATGCATACCATCATGATGTAAATTGATGTTGGGAGGTATTCTCCTTCATTTCGCAAGGTTCAGTTACAAAATCGCTTCCTGGGAGTCACATCAAAAAGTACTCTGTATTAAACTGAACAGTATTCATGAGGAGCCATTCCACCTCATTTCCTTCCTCCAATAAAAAATGCAATAACTTTTTTAAATATTAAAAGAAATATTGGCTTACATGTATGCTTTGATAAACCTGTACATTGTTTTGCTTTATTCCTGTTCATGTATATTTCATTTGGACGATATCTATCACGAGATTGACATGAGTGTCCAAAATGGCAAATGAACAGTGCAAAAACAAATTACTGAGTCTTAAAACAAAATAGTAAAAATCAAAGGCAAATTCAAAGAGGACTATCAAAAGATATGAATTTTCAAAAGTCAATGTAGTAAAGTTTCATACTGTAGCTCTCTGTGGACACAAAAATAGGGAGAGACTGACTGTCTATTTTATTGCATCAAAACGAGACGGTGGATTCAAGTAATCAGTGTGTAACACTGAAAATACCTTGCTAAAGCGACACAAAACAATATCCATACAGTAAATCAATAGTCATACGAATGAACGACAACTAAAAAAACACTGTCTGCGATGTACTTAGCAGTCATATAAACTACGGTAGGCCTACATCTGCTGTCGACAGAGCTAAAAAGCTGGGTCAATTATTCAAAACATTGCAAAGTTGCATCAAAACAACCCGGTGAAGATACATGTACATGTATACACAGCATAAAGGATGCATGGTTATAACTTGGAACCAACCGCATGCTGACTTTATCGGTTTCTGGCAGCTATAGGTTACGAAGTGAAACCTGTCAGGTCACAGTAGTAACCCCTGAATTCTGGTATTTGTAAAGAAAGAAAAAAACAAATCTGGTTTTCATTCACACTTGTACTTTAAGGAATAATCTTT
Source organism: Mesocentrotus franciscanus (assembly GCA_037976565.1). Classification (NCBI taxonomy): domain Eukaryota; kingdom Metazoa; phylum Echinodermata; class Echinoidea; order Camarodonta; family Strongylocentrotidae; genus Mesocentrotus; species Mesocentrotus franciscanus. The sequence continues at coordinate 23,584,963 of CP137676.1, forward strand.
TGGCTTTGCTTTTTTTAGAAAATCAAAGTAATCTGCAGGCAAAGAAGGAAGGAATGCCAACATTAGATGATTTAGTAGGCATGACATGTACATTTACAATCATAATTCATAAACTACATGTACATGTACATACATCAACTTGAATCTTTCTATTGTATCATGATCATGAATGGAGCAGTCGTATTCTAACCACCAACAGCTGCTGATTAAGTCAAAGCCTAACTGTAATTTTTTGGGGGTAAGATATTGACCCCTTCACTCCAGTTGTTGGTAACTTGGTACATGTACAGTGCAATAGATGCAAACAGTGTAGGTTTCTAGTTTCTACATGATACATACATGCACAGTATCACTATCACACATCAAATTGCAGCATGTGGGTCAACACAAAAAAATAACTTTTTGGAGTTTTGTTCTCTAGCTCTCGAGCAAGGAGAAAACAGGTACTGGACATTGGACAAGAGCCAAGAATACCAAGGAGGTAAAGTGCATTTGAACCACCTGTAATTTGATGCTGATAAGTAGAACAGCAATTAACAACTTGAAATCTATTTTGCAGGGATGATATCCAGGCTGGGTTCAAGTTCACCGGCCTGATAAAATGCCATTTTCTTTCTGTTTCTTTTACCACCAAGGCTGGGTTTCATACTCGGTCAAATAGTTGGTCTGCCCTGCCCAGCAAACATATAAGACAGATTGATAAAGATTTGGAGGCTTGATGTGAAGTTAGATAAATTTGGTTTCCACTTTCCAAGAATAAACCATTAAAATGCCTAACGTAGTATTATTCTTTGAAAATCGTTAGTGCTTCGATAATGATTGTGGCTCTTGTCCTTCATGTACTTTAAGTAATCTATCTTAAATCAAAATTGTTTCTAAGTTTCTCAATTTGTTCATCATCGGGAGTTAAAGGGTAATCCAACCCTTCTAATTTAAGTTCATTTGAATGAAAGCTTAAACATCAGAGAAACAGAATGGCGAAAGTTTGAAATAAATTGGACCAATATTAAGAAAGTTATGAGTGTTTGAAATATGAGATCACTACAGCTGTGCAAATCTCAAATCTGCAATTTTGTCAGTGGATTGTGACGTACATGTACATGTAGTGACGGATTACTCTCCTGTTTGTCGCGTACAAAAATATCACTTATTCCTGTTTTTCTTTCAAGTGCCTTCACCCTCGGGGCACTACTTAAAATATATCATGGAGAGTACATTATTACAGGTCCTCTAAAAAGAACAGACCATCCCCATTCATACATTTATGAAAAGTTGAAATTTTAGTCCTTTTGTGTATTGGAGCAAATGGGAAAGTTGTACGACACTACGTCACAAAGGCATTATCAATTCAGCCAATTTGAAGAGCCCATACATGTACCTATAGTAATTGCAACTTTCAAACATTTGTAACTTTCTAATTTTTTATCCGATTTCATTCAAACTTTCATCAGTATGCTTCTCTGATTTTTTTTGCTTTATTCTAGACAAGTTTGCTATCAAGGTTGGATTTCCCTTTAAGACAAGTAACAACTTGGGGTTCCGCGAGTTTAGCAACCAAATTTGAAAACTCAACTTATTCTAGTTGCTTGATGGTCCATTTGCCAAAATACAAATTAGGCTAATGCTGAACCCTGTTTTAACACATCATGTGTTTACTGTACATGTATTGTATGAAAGGAGAAAAAAAATATAAAGGAACATGGGAGCAAAGAGTGATTTAGCTATCACACGTGTAGCTAAATCACTCTTTGCTATTAAAGCTATGGTAAGTTCCAAAGAGCTCTAGGCCCTGTCTATAAGGAATTGCAATTGATTTGCATGGATTGCAAGTCCTCCAATCAATCACAAACTCACAAACTACTATCTCTAGTAATTAGTACAGAACTGCAATTAATATCAGGTTGCACAAATTGCAAGATACATGAATCAATTATGACTGTTTAAAAGACAGAGCACTGGTTTTTTTTTTAAGAGATAATAACATTCATGAAAAATTGCTTTATGGATATCATATCTCAATTTTAAAAATGTTCAACAAATGCAAATGAATATACAATAAAGCTCCAGAGAACATAAATGATCTTTCACACCAGTTGGCAAACATGTCTTTGCACATGTTGGCTCTCTCCCATTTGTGCCAAGATCCATGCAGAGCATGATATTTTCATATCACAGAGATGGAATCCAGCCAGAGTAATCTGTCATCTTTGGGGTTACTAACTGCTGGCAAATGTGGACTAGGTCAAAGAAAGGTTAGAGATAACAGCATCAGCAATACAAGTAACATTCTGTCTATCACATCTATCCTCTCAGTCATACACAAACAAGGCGAGCATGCAATGTATGGAGAGAGCGGATACACTGCGATCTGACGAGTGCGCAGTGACGGACTGCAGCCTAGAGTTGTACTACTGTTGTGTCAGGTTTGCAGCTCATGTCTGCCTGCTAGACATGCGCTCATCCTATTTGAGTGCAGGAACAAATCTATCAAACATGAATGTTAGTTTGTCTCTGCCTCTTGCTAACCCAAGTGCACACTCAGCAAGAGAGCAGTAAATATGCATTATAACTACATGTACGAGCTGAGATGGGGGATAAACATTGTAGGGTCATTAGAATAGCTTGGGTAGACTGTGAGTGCAGATCTCGTTACAATAAATCATTTAGAGAAATAGATATGAAAATGGAATGCAATTAAAGGAACAATGCAACATATCTATTAATCAGACATCAAATACACTGTATGTCATGTCACATACTGTGCATGTAAATGTAGGTAAAGTGTAATATAGGGCTGTGCATATAAGCGTGTAATGAGGTACTCAGTACACACCCAGACTTACAGGCGGATACTGTTTTTTTTTTTTTTTGATATTTTTAATTGTTTGTTTTTTGTTTTTGCCACCACCGTACTACGGTGGAAGTATCCCAGGTCCGTCTCAGAAAACCCACGCGATTTTACTTTGAGGTGCAGTTGAAGGGGCCAATTTGTGCTTTTGAACTTGTCACAAATAATAGTAACAATGCTGTTTTTTAAACCAAAGATGCCAGAGTCAAAACAGAAATCCGGACATTTGGTGACATTTTGGTCCCAGTTTCTGAGTGGTGAGTTGACAGTGATTGAGCTGGGAAACATTTTTACCCACGGTAATATGCCGGTGATCTTCCGGGCACGGGTGACCGTCGGCCTGCACAGTGCCAGGTGAACGGGCACACAAAAAATTGAGTACATGTAGTTGTCAACAGTGCGAGTACTTGAGTATTTGAGTACTGTCGCAGCCTTAGTGTAATGGTCACTGAGTGTTAAAAAAAGGAAAATACATCTTACAAAACTGAAATTTGAACCTACATGTATAAGTTTATATTTTGCACATAAATTTAAAATTCCAAGATGTATCAAAATTAAATAATCCAAAATTATTTTCTTGAAACAGTATCTCCAAAACCTTTTTGTAACCAATCACTTGAAACTTAATGGAATAATGGAAACTCCCTAAAATTCTGTTATAGTTCTGTTGACATAAAAGCCCCCCACTTTATTTCAATAAGCTTGAACAGGTAAATACTGAGCAGTAAATCAGAAGCATCACACTGTCAACAAATCCCTCTACAGCTATATCTGACAATCCACCGGGCAGAAACTAGCAAATGTTGGCTTGCAAACTGCAAAGCCTCTACTTAATCTTGAATGATCCCTTGGGATTCGACGATGAAACTTTATCTGTCAGTGATCAGACAATGTGGTATACAGCTGCAGCAGTGAAGATACATTTACATGTTATACACCCTGATGATATCTCATGATATCTGATGTCTTTCCTACCTAACTACCATGCATAACTGCAGGTGACCTGGTATTGACATTGTACGGCCAATACAGACCTACATGTACCGATACAATGTACATGTAACCATACTACATGCACTACATGTAGGCCTATTAAAGTAAATGTACCTGTACATGCCTACAGTACCATATTGGAAAATGAAAGCACTTGTTGCAATCAATGTTAACTTCATGTGTGTAAATTATTCATAACCAAAAAAGATCTTTGCAAATCTTGAATGAAAGAAATAAAGAAATAAAGTTTGAAGTACCGGTAAGCGAACTACATGTACATGTACATGTACATGTACGTACATGACATTATTAATGAGCTGTGTAAGTGCATGTATTGTACCTGTACATGTAACATCATATCATAATCAAGCACAGCAAAGAAATAAAGTTTCTCGACACATGTTCAACTCAAGTGTGAGGGCAATTACTAGCATTCCGAACATGACACAAAAGTGAAATGTCTCATTTCGCTTTAGTCAATACTTTTACATGTATGATTGAGAGCAGACATACATATTAGCACATTCCGCTCAAACATTAGAAACGTCGGTGTTGAGCTTTGGATCAAAGTCAAGCATATTTGTGAAATTCTGAAACATCAATTGACATGCTTTATTACCAGATGTTTGAATAGATCATGTTGGAGCACTGTCTCTACTCAAAACACCTCCTACATGTAGGTATATTATTGGCCATAAATCATAACAGACAGACAGACAGACAGACAGGAAGGTCATTGTTAGTTGGAGAAGCATGACCGAGATACTGCAGTTTATCCTAAGCCAAACTTTCAGAGAACTTTAAACAGGTGAACTCCCAGAAAAAGAAAAATGGGGTTATTGACAAAATACAGCTGAGTGAGCATTACAAATTGATGTTTATATACTACTCGTTATTGCTGTCCTTGAGTAATGGACCATTTTGTGTCAATAGGCAGGATTTCAGTATTGTATGGAGCACAGAATGATACTTTTTGATGTGTCTATTATGTCGAGGTAACACCTTCTCTTGTCGAAGGCATGAATCACTGTAAACCACAATCTAAATCAGGTCACATGCATGTACTTTAGAACACCCTCTGGTTTAGCATGCACTTTTCACTACTGATTTCTGTACATGCATCTTCGGGAGTTTAGCAGAGGAAAGAATTCAGACAGGGACCAACACTGCCTTATCCTGAACACAGACAAATAGTTACATACATGTACTGTAGGTACAGGCATGAAACAGCTGCATGTAAATACATACAACTGTATGTGGTTCGTGGTTAAATTACAAATCAATGTATTGATTCAAGCAAGGCACATTCACCATTCAGACTTCAATATTTTAAAATATTTTTTCAGTCAGTATTCTTGTTTTCATTTGTGAAAATATTAATGAGGCAATGAATGAAGATCTGGTTTCCCTAACTTACACATTATGTTTCCTGCTGTTTTTGTATAGATGTATATGGTAAAATTATTTCAACATTTAGCTGTAAAACAAGACAGTCAGTTCTTAAACTCCTTGTTCAATGAGCACACATTTTTGGGGTACAAAGCGAATGGTATCAATAATGAACTGATAGTATACACCAGATAATAATATAATGACCGTACACAGCATTCAAGTACAATGTGAATGGTGGCACAGGACCTGTATGGTGGCAAAGGACTACTTTGGATATCTTTTTTTTTTGGTGCAGAACTTATAAATTATAAGAATATGTGATGTAAAATTTAAGGACTTTAGCAATTTTTTGCTACAGCTATCAGATGTCACCAAAATCTCCAATTCACAAATGTGGAACACAATTTGCTTGATAAGTCCATTCGCAAAACGCATAACAATGCGAAATACATAGCAGCTAACCTTGATTTAGTTGTTCATCTAACAGAAATCACTGCAAAATGTACCAACACTTGAATCCACTAGTAGCAATCATTATCATGATTCAATCTAATTTCAGTTTTTTTTATTTATAGCAGCAGGAAAGCACACATTGGCTATTCCTCTGATAAGAGGTGTTCATAACCAAGAGTGGACTTCACTTTTATGACTGACAGGCCTTACATAATACACCATTCTCTAGGGAAAAGCAAAATCACAAATTCCAAATCACAAATTCCAAATCTGAAAGATGACAGAGAGCTTTCCAAGTCCCTCCCTGCGAATTCTTTGGGGTCATCAAGTTTCGCTGCTGCTGCATGTGAGATTTGTAGATACAAACACAAGCAATTCCGTGGTAATTACAATTTCACCAAGTAGTAAGTACGGTGTACGCAAACTATGATGCAGTTCCCATATGGAAACAGATGAAAGTGTATCTTTAAGGGTGAAGGGGGGGGGGGAGGGGAGGAGAAGGTATTATTTTGACTCACCTGGTGGTGATTCTTGGCTATGGTTCACTTTATCAGCATCCCTGTTATCAGAGTTTGAAGTCGAGGCACTCACAAGCTGCTCCTTGGTTTCTTTGGAAGTCACATTGTCAGTGGTATTTGGATTGTCTTCCACTTCGTCCACCTACACGTACAAGAGAAAAACATTGCTCAACAAGAATACCAGTTGGTAATATCAAAAACAAAACAAAAGAGTTACAAAAGCGTGTCGGATCTTCAGGTGACGGATGTACATGTAAATTGGTCTTGAGGGAATTGAATGAGTCGAGTTCCATTTTTATTAAGCTATAAATGGAAACATTCGGTAAATGAGTAATGCACCATGATCACCTACATTTTACTACAAACCATGAATTTAGAGTCAACATTTTAATTTATCTTGCTCACTAATGAGTAATAACAATCATACTGTACCTGTCATAACCGGTAAATGTGCTACTATGAAGTATGAACTATATGAGAAAGACATCACAATAAAAACAAAATAATGAAAATTTGTTTTCCTAATGGTTTTCATAACACTACAGTCTATTGGGGAAAATGAGTACCGGTATGGTAAAACCGGTCACTCAAAGATTTTTACTTTTTTGAGGCACTTCTTGATCATTTTGAAGTGCAATATTTTTTAGGGCTTCAATATTACACCATATCACAGACACTGATAACACGTGAGGCCATGCATCTCAGATTTAACATTGTTAAACGATGCCTTTAACTTCTTACACAACACTCATGTCTGTCAAACTTGACACTCTTGGCACTCCACAATTATTACTAGGGTGTTTCAATTTTCCCTTTTGGATCGTTTTTTCACCATTATAGTTGGATAATTGAAAAAATTATTCACTCAGAATAATACATTTCAAATTTCAAGACTCACCGATGTTTCTATCAAAAGTTACAGCCCCTTCAATTCCCTACAATATTCATCCATTTTTTGTAAGAATCGACGAAAAAGACGTACACGCAGAGTTATGTTGTTTTGCTAAATTTAGCACAACAGCTCAATTGCGCAATATGCAAGCGTACACATATGCGTGCAAGCGTACGTGTGTTGCTTAAATGATGCGCAACTCGACGTGATCGGCAATCCATTGTCTTCAATGGGCACCCACTTCCGGGTTTGTACACACGCGGTCCGATGCATATTCATGTGCAGATCTTACGCGCTATCACCATGGGTTCGGCTGGCGCGGAGCTCACGCCTCCCTACTTAGCTGATCCGAAAAATGTGGGGAAGGGTATTTTCAAACTGTAATTGTTTGTGATCCATGGGGGCTAGCGAAAAAATAAGCGTAGGGATATTTTCCTTACGACTGGGACTACTTATCGCCAGGGGCATCATATCTCATAAGTGGCAAATTTCAGAGTTAGCCAGGAAACAATGTTTAAATAGCCGTTTTGACCAAGATATTTTTAGAATTTCGAGATGACGCCCCTCTGGAAATATTGGAATTAATATGCTTTTTCATATGACACCTCATTTATTGAGTATCACCTTCAGGATCACAAAGAATAAAGGTTTGAATCTCAACTTAATAATAAAAACTTTGACCAATTTTGCATGATCGCGTAATGCACATAGACTGCATAGGGCTGCGCGCTACGTGCAATCTCTATGGGAAGGATTTTAGCACACAACATAGGGTGCGCGATCAGACACCCTATTATTACCCCAGCTGTGTATGTACATGTATTGCTTTCTTCAAATAAGGAAAAGAATTTGAGTGTGTAAGTATGTAATGCTCAAATATCCACTTTCAAGAACGTTAACTGTAGCTTAGTTCAATATTTCTTAAGGTATTAATCACTTTGCCATTTCCAATCCATTTTCCTTATTGCTGGTTTGTGCTTTCTAATGTGCATATAACGTTACGTGTAATTATATACAAATTTAGACAAATGAACTGTCTTGAAAATATCAAAGTTAAATCACTGTTTTACATGTTAATGTGAATATTGAATAATTGAAATGCTATTGATACAACATCCCCCTCTCCCCCCCCCCAAAAAAAAGAAGTAAATCAGGGATGTTATACAATAATTCTTTATTTTTGTGGTCTTGAAAAATAAAGGGGAGGGGTAATTCTAGATGACAACTATTACTTCCTCCTTTCACATGTCTCACAATTTTTTCTGGAACTCTTTTGGTCTTTTTGGAGCTTTCTGTCAATAAACAGTATAAGGTTAATGAAAATCTCTCTCAATTTTGTACCTTTTTTTGCTGACGTAAAAGTCAATACTAGCTCCTGGAAAAATCTCTGTCAATGAATTTTATCTTCCCAGAATTAATGATGACTTTAAAATAAAAAGAGACTAATAGTAATACAATCACCTTTGTTACAGAAAGATACAATAAGTAATAGATTTTCACAACTTTGATGAAAGCTGCTAATTGTATTACAGGGTTAATGATTTATACATGTATTTGGTTAATGTGGCATTACATTGCTATTATTAGCATCAGCAATAGGGTTAAGTCAATTTCTGGAAAGAAAAAATAAATTGGAACTAAAAAAAAAAAAAGAAGTCTACTGTCTAGCCTAATTCAATTGAATTGAATTCCATATCAATGAAAATAGTGATAATAAAAGGATTTATATGTTCACTCCAACTTGAATGTCACATCCAATGTTAAAATTCCAACATTAATTTCTAAACCATTGGCATTACCCCCTTTTTTCACTTTCCTTATCCCAGGGGAACCTGCCTTGCAAAAAGTTGAAATATTTCTTTTAAAAAAAGACTTTAAATCAAAAGAGTTTAATTTACCCCCCCCCCCTTTTTTTTATAATAGAAATCTAGATCCACTAAGTAATTAATGTTGTAAACAATTACCTCAGGCACAACTTTACTCTCTACAGCCTGGAGTAGGGCATACAGTTGGGATCTTAGTGCCTGCTTTTGACTGAACGTGAACGCGGGGTGATTGACTGCAATGACTGCGAGAAGAACGACCTTCTCATCCGTCTCTGTGTGATGTCTAGTTCTGAAGCCATTCGATAAGATGGCGTCTGTATGCTCTTTTAACGTTCGGTACAGCACCGTAGCACCATTTGTACATCTTGAATTCATTAAAGCAAGACTTGTTAGTACTTTATCAAGTATCCTGATGTCAGTAATATTGGTGAGTTTGGACAAATATGACACATCATTTGCATGAAGTTCAGACTCCCGAAGTCGATCGTAGTCCCGTCTCCCTAAACTCTCAACGTATGTTCCAAGGAATCGCAATTCCAGGGGACTGCAGCAATCCATGAGCGCACAAAGAAAGTCTATTCGACGGGATGCAGTTAGATCACAAAACCAAGCAATAACTTCCTTTTTGCACACCATGGTGATTGTTTTTGTCTCCTCCAGCGAAAAGAAACAGGTAAATCTCCGTACTTTATTCCCGAAACTACGGCCTGCTCCTGCCAGTCGCCATTACTGCTGAACACTGTGATAATGGGATCCGGGAACTTTTGTAATGGAATATTCCACTGTAGGGGATCTTGAAATAAAGACCTTTAAAATTATTGTAAAATTTACCGAAATATAGATTCTTTTTTGTTGTAAATACCAGTTATGTATTCTAGATTATTGATTCTATTTGATTTAATGTAAATATAGAAATTATATAGGGAATTGTATTTTAGATAACCAGATCTCACGAAATAGACTCCCTAAATTATTAGTGGTAGCTATCCTGCCTGTGAAGAAACATTTTTGACTGTCAAGCTGTTTCTTGAAATATTAAAGTTTGATTGTATGGGTAAATCCAGTTTCAAATTATTCTTTTTAACCCAGCTCAATATGTAAAAAAAAAATGCAAAAAAAATTGTCTTGTGCCTAAGTGGTGATAATGTTGCAAAGTATATTTCATGATTATGTCAGCTCGTTACGCATGGCTCATGCCTATAGCTAGCCTCGATTTCTGCCCGGATTTCTGAATACATTTTAGGCTTAACCCAGCATTTCTAATAAAAATGCAGGGTTTGGTTACATGCACTTAAAAAAGAATTCGATACAAACCAACTGGTGCACTAGACTATTTCAGTATTTCTGGTATCCGACTTTTTCAATCAGAATATTATGACTCCAAGCACATAACGCGCGCATTATGAAAGAGGAATCAGTTCGGTGAAGCTACTAAGCCAACTTTTACCGGACTAAAGACCTAATGAGGAGGGGAGGGAAGGGAGGAGGGGGGGGGGGCACAGGCTAATGTATTCCTTCCATTTTTATGAGCGATTCCCACGTACAATCGATATGTGTCCCTGCTTGTACAGTACGTGATATATAACATACTTGGAGATTATGTCCGTGAAAAACTAATAAAACAACAATTTGGTTAAACAATCTTAGAGAAAACTTGATTTTCAAAGAAAAACAGAAGAAAGAAAAAAAATCCTGGATCAAATTGTTAATTTTGAGAGATAGGATACCTCAACCCCAACACGTACTGACGGTGCCGATGCATGAGAATTCATTAGGCCCTATTGTATATCCATGTAAGAAGAAGAAAATAGAGCGCTCTTTATTTACCCCATCTGCTCATTAGAAGGGGCAAGTTTTCGTAAATTCGTTTTCTGATTTTTTTAATTTATTTATTTATTATTTTTTTTGATGTTTTCGATAAATTTGTTAAATTGAATAAGGCTTTGACAGGGTTCTCCTGACAACCTGGTCATCATATACAGGCCCCGCAGAACGGCGACGCTCTGGGGGCTCGAGCCCGCTCCCCTTCTTTTTTTGAAAAAAGTATGTTAAGGAGAAATAGAAAGAAAGAAAAAAAGAAAGAAAGACGCTATATCTTTAATGGTTAAAATTTAAAAACCATACTGGATGGCGATCCTAGAAACGGAAAGCTTACATTGGAACGCATATCAAAGGAATGGTAGGTACAGGCTGTATATGCATAGCAAATCATAGACATGGTAAATGCCCATAAAAATGGTCTGGGTAGAGGCCGATATGCTTTAGTGAACTGACTTGATGTACCGTATAGAATATAAATTAATTTAAATTTCTCAGTGTTGGGAAGGCTTAGGCGTAAAGGGATTTACGGTAAGGATGAAACGTGAAAAAGTCAGACATGATTGGCATTAAATTATGGGTTTATTGGTTTTTATTAAGAGATTGTTTAAGGTATCAAAATATGCTCATCTGACCGTAATTAAATGCCTAAACGACCCCTGAGCTTCCGGGGGCTCCGCCCCTGAACCTCCGCCAATTTACGGTTGCTACGCACTACCTGAAGGTAAATACTTTAGCCCCCCTCCCCTCCTCCCTCCTCCCCTCCTCATTAGGTCTTTAGTCCGGTAAAAGTTGGCTTCACCGAACTGATTCCTCTTTCATAATGCGGGGGTACCGAGATTCCATTTTAAATGTATGATTGTGGTCACATATGTATTTTTAGGGATAAAGATATGACACGTTCCACTTTCTTTAGATATTGAGCTTTCATTTTTGCAAGACAATTATTGCATACAAAAACAAACTTTTCGATGTCGTAATATTATCGTGTCGAAAGAGAGTTTGAAGAATAAATGAATAAAAAGGCGAAGGGGGGGGGGTTATGTGTTTCCTTTCTTTGTTGTTTTTTTATGCATGTAATATTTGGCTTAGTGTCATGACTAATTGGCCATGCATGGGCATAGGTAAATGGGCACAATTTCGTTATGGGGCTGAAGTCTCTTGCCCGCATACTAACTTTCTATATAGTTTCTCAATTTTGGGAGCGAGCGAAGCGAACAAGCACAGAATTGGACACTAAATATTACAATGACATCATAATATACAAGATAAGATATCAAATAGGGCCTATATACAACAGACTCCACTGCCCGAATGTGGATTGACAGCTGTCCCGAATATTATGTGGCGACTATTATTAATATTTAATTAACTGGGGGGAGCTGTAATTTATATTCTTATTCATCATTAGAAATTATCAGAAAGAAGAGTTAACTATATACGGACGTTACAAACAAACAGAACGTGGAATGAAAACATTCTCCCCTTTAAAAAAACAATCATTGATATATAAATTGAATGCTGATTTTGTATTACGGTCACGTTGAACTCATGCTAGAATGTATAATATCCGTATAAATGTCTAGGCCTAGGCCTATATTTAAATGAAGGAGTAGGGGCCTACTCTTACAGGTAGTATTAAATAACAAAAAAGTGCACCTATCCTGCACGAAGTCAATAGATCACTCTATAAATCAACATATTATTAAAGAAATTGTTTTGGGGGAAAGAAAGGTTTGAAAAGCACTTCAAAGAAATTAGGAACAATGATGGATGATGACCTTCCTGCGTTCTCTTGATTTACTAAAGACTGGGAGACAAACGTTTTTCATGAAGAAAAAAAAAGAAGTTTCTACTGGTATTTCAGGGGGTGATCAATTATTATGCTTTTCCACCTTGCCTGTGAAGAAACATTTTTGATTGTCAAGCTGTTTCTTGAAATAAGTTTGATCGTATGGGTAAAACCTGTTTCAAATTATTCTTTTAAACCCAGCTTAACATGTAAAAAATGTCCCCCAAATTGTTTTGTGCCTAAGTGGTGATAATGTTGCAAAGTATATGATTATGTCAGCTCGTTATACGCATGGCTCATGCTTTCTGAATACATTTTAGGCTTAACCCAGCATTTCTAATAAAAAGGCAGGGTTCGTTTGTATGCACTTAGAAAAGAAATCGATAAAAACCAACTGTTGTACTAGAATATTTCAGTATTTGTGGTATCCGACTTTTTCAATCAGAATATATGACTCCACAAGCACATAACGCGCCCATTATGAAAGAGGAATTAATGATAAGTTCGGTGAAGTCTCTAAGCCAGGCCTTCTCAACTAGTTGATTAGAAGTGCCAAAATGAAAAAAATTTGTAGTTGAAGTGCCAACCTGTATGTTTGACTGTGATGCGAGGGAGCGTAGCGACCGAGCCAAAAACGGGTGGGGTCCAGGGGCAAAGCCCCAACGGGGGTGCGAGGGGGCAGAGCCCCCTGAAGCTGGTGGATTTTAAGGTTTTCTAAAGGCCCAGATGTGGCATTTTTAACACCATTTTATTCCAAAATATATCAATCATAATTTCATATTGATGTGAACAAATTAGTATAATTCCGGGGTACAATTACACTGGAGGTCAGTTATATGTAGTTATGTTGGTGTAATAAACACGGGAAATGTCAAAATTAAGTGAAAATCAAAGAAATAAAACAAAATGTTTCCAGAGATCGGCAATGTTAAAATTGGTAGCACATCGTAAGCAACCCAGCATTTCTAATAAAAATGCAGGGTTCGGTTACATGCACTTAGAAAAGAATTCGATACAAACCAACTGGTGCACTAGACTATTTCAGTATTTCTGGTATCCGACTTTTTCAATCAGAATATTATGACTCCAAGCACATAACGCGCGCATTATGAAAGAGGAATCAGTTCGGTGAAGCTACTAAGCCAACTTTTACCGGACTAAAGACCTAATGAGGAGGGGAGGGAAGGGGGGAGGGGAGGGGAGGGGAGGGGGAGGCATAGGATAATGTATTCCTTCCATTTTGATGAGCGATTCCCACGTACAATGTCGATATGTGTCCCTGCTTATACAGTACGTGATATAAAACATAGTTGGAGATTATGTCCATGGAAAACTAATAAACAACAATTAGGTTAAATAACCTTAGAGAAATCTTGATTTTCAAAGAAAAAAAGAAGAAAGAAAAATCCTGGATCAAATCGTTAATTTTGAGAGATAGGATACCTCAGCCCCAACACTGACGATGCCGATGCATGAGAATAGGCCCTATATCCATGTCGATATAAAGAAGAAGGACAAAAATAGAGCGTTCTTTATTTACCTCATCTGCTCAATAGAAGGGGCAAGATTACTTCTTAAAGGTATTACAAAGTGTTGGTAAAAATATTGAATTCCTCTGAAACTGTTTGATCTTATAAAAAGATGTTATAGGAATATTTTTAACCAATCTCCACTGCTGAAATACAGATATTTTTTTTTAGTAAATTAAACAGTAATTAATAAATCAATTATTAGTTCCAAGCTGCCTGTATATAAAACAGCCCCTGGTGTTGTGTACTAGCGCCATCTACTGTCGTATATGGTCCTTGGTATAGTCGATGTAGAAACTGTGTTACGTCTCGGCGCAAGCCTCGACACCGCGGTGACCTCGCTGAGCGGGAAGGGACTGTATTCGCATGGCTTATATCCATGGTACAGTGTGTGTCTGTGTAGTGTATGAATCAGATACACATCTCCGTTGCCGTTCAATATGCACAATGCATAGACCTACGTGATTAGTAGGTCCATGGTAAAACCATATCTCTCGGTAAACCCTCTTCGGCAACCGTCTCAATCTAGTCTCAGCTTCGACTGATCAGCTCTTGGATCAATATACATGTATAATAGACAAGTTTCCAGTAGGCCTACGGGATACATGAACTCTTATTATTTGTTCAATTCTTATGTCTGAAATGTATTCAGGAAAGAATATCGGAAAGAAAGCAATATGAAAATGAATGACCACAAAATCGTTCAGATATAGGCCTACATGTAAGAAATACAAGAAATATGTCTATCTAGATAGTCTCCTCTCTTTCTCTCTCTGTCTCTCTCTTTATTTCTCTCCCTCTCCCTCTCTCTTTCCTAAAACACGGTAGTTTGTTTGGCGCTAGTTCAGAATCATATCTAGACTTCGACCCCTAACTCCGGCGTGAAGCTGAAGATACCCTACTAAAACATACCAAAATCAACTAAATCTTCATCGATTGTTCAAATAATGGTCATGATTTAAAAGCCGTTATGTTTCTTACCTGTTTTTGTCAATTTTCTTATCTTTTGAGGAGTATTTTTCTGAAAAATGAACACTTTAGTATACACTTTCTCACAGGTTTCACGGCAAACCGCTGCACAATACATGGTGGGTTGCGTGCGGTCGAGCGCCTGCGTGAAGTTATCTACCGTAATACTTAGGGTATCTCCACCCCGGAGTTACGGGTCGAAATTTGGATATGATTCTGAACTAGCGTCGTTTGTTTTTTCCTGTACCGTTTGGATTATAACCAATTATATTTCACCGCGTCTCTCTCTCGATCTCTCTCCGAAATATTATAGGCCCTTATTATCATTGTCATATATATCATCCTCATCTACATGCATAACCCAAACCCACAAAAATATATGGTCACTTCACGCAAATGAGAATTTCTATCGTTTTGTGATTATATCATTATCCTTGTCATATCATCAACATCTACATAACCCCATCAAAAAAACAAATATGGTTCTTAATTTCACGGTAATGAGAACGTATATCGTTTTTGTGGTTATTATCCTTGTCATTATATCATCCAAATAAAATTCAAACATGGTTTATTTCTAATTCGATACCAGTGATTTACAAATGTTGCTGAAATGACATGTTTTTCCGGGATTTGACCACCGAAATACAATTCAAATGTGGTTTATTTCTAATTCGATACCAGTAATTTACAAATGTTGCTGAAATGACATGATTTTCCTGGTTTTTCGCACTTTTTTTATAATTTATACTTTTGTATGCGTTTGTTGGAAAATGACTCATTCCCAAATTTACAGACGGGCAAAAAAATATGCTTATTTAGAAGCATTCATGTCAGGACCTGCGGAACGGCGGTGCTCGGGGCTCGAACCCCTTCACCTTTTGAAAAAGAGTAATAGAAAGAAAGAAAGAATAGCGACCTGCCAGTGTCACAAATGAGGTATCAAAATATGCTCATCTGACCGTAATTAAATGCCTAAAACCCTTGAGATTCCGGGGGCTCTGCCCCTGGACCCCATCAGGGGCCCTAAGGCCAGCCATCTAACCGTAATTTCTTGCCTAGAGCCCCTGAGCTTCTGGGGGCTCCGCCCCCTGGACTCCACGCCTATTAGTAAACTGCCTGTGTCACAAATAAGTTATCACAATATGCTCATCTGACCGTAATTAAATGCCTAAAACCCTTGAGATTCCGGGGGCTCTGCCCTGGACCCCATCAGGGGCCCTAAGGCCAGCCCCTGGATGCTCATCTAACCGTAATTTCTTGCCTAAAGCCCTGAGCTTCTGGGGCTCCGCCCCTGGACCCCACGCCTGTTAGTAACCTGCATGTGTCACAAATAAGTTATCACAGTATGCTCATCTGACCGTAATTAAATGCCTAAAACCCTGAGCTTCCGGCGGCTCCGCCCCTGGACCCCATCAGGGCGCTACGGCCGGCCCCTGAATGCTCATCTGACCGCGTAATTTATTCCTCAAACCCCTGAGCTTCTGGGGTTCCGCCCCTGTACCCCAAGCCAATTAGTAACCTGCAGGTGTCACAAACTAATAAGGTATCAAAATATGCTCATCTGACCGTAATTGAATGCGTAAGACCCTGAGCTTCATGCGCGTAGCCAGGGGACGGTGGGGCAGTCGCCCCCTAAAAAAACCGCCGGCCAAAAAAAGAGAGAGAGAGAGAGAGAGAGAAGAGAAAAAAATAAGAGGACGTAGGAAGAAAAAGTGAAAAGGAGTCGAGAACGGTACAACGAATCGTCTCCTTTCTCTAATAATTTAATGAAACGTCAAGGCTTGGGTGAAACTGAATTCAGACCAGGATTAAGAGTCGAGAACGGTACAACGAATTGTTCCTCTCTCTAATAATTTAATGAAACGTCAAAGCTTCCGCGCTTCGCGCGAGGGAACTGAATCGAGAACGGTACAACGAATCGTCTTCTTTCTCTAATAATTTAATGAAACGTCAAAGCTTCCCGCTTCGCGCGGGAAGGGAAATTTAATTCAGACAAGGATTAAGAGTCGAGAACGGTACAACGGATCGTCTTCTTTCTCTAATAATTTAATGAAACGTCAAAGCTTGGGTGAAACTGAATTCAGACCAGGATTAAGAGTCGAGAACGGTACAACGAATCGTTCCTCTCTTTAATAATTTAATGAAACGTCAAAGCTTCCGCCCTTCGCGCGGGGGGGGGGAACTGAATCGAGAACGGTACAACGAATCGTCTTCTTTCTCCGCCGGCGGCCGGCCAAAAAGAGAAAGAGAGAGAGAGAGAGAAGAGAAAAAAATAAGAGGACGTAGGAAGAAAAAGGGAAAAGGAGTCGAGAACGGTACAACGAATCGTCTCCTTTCTCTAATAATTTAATGAAACGTCAAGGCTTGGGTGAAACTGAATTCAGACCAGGATTAAGAGTCGAGAACGGTACAACGAATTGTTCCTCTCTCTAATAATTTAATGAAACGTCAAAGCTTCCGCGCTTCGCGCGGGGGAACTGAATCGAGAACGGTACAACGAATCGTCTTCTTTCTCTAATAATTTAATGAAACGTCAAAGCTTCCCGCTTCGCGCGGGAAGGGAAAATTTAATTCAGACAAGGATTAAGAGTCGAGAACGGTACAACGGATCGTCTTCTTTCTCTAATAATTTAATGAAACGTCAAAGCTTGGGTGAAACTGAATTCAGACCAGGATTAAGAGTCGAGAACGGTACAACGAATCGTTCCTCTCTTTAATAATTTAATGAAACGTCAAAGCTTCCGCCCTTCGCGCGGGGGAACTGAATCGAGAACGGTACAACGAATCGTCTTCTTTCTCTAATAATTTAATAAACGTCAAAGCTTCCGCTTCGCGCGGGAGAAAATTTAATTCAGACAAGGATTAAGAGTCGAGAACGGTACAACGGATCGTCTTCTTTCTCTAATAATTTAATGAAACGTCAAAGCTTCCGGGGCAGAGGCGGCGCTCCCGGGGCAGGGGGCACAGTGCCCTCCCACTTTTCAAGAACCCCAAAAGTGCCCCTTTTACATAGGAAAAATGCCCTTTAACTTTGTAAAGTGCCCCTTTTACATAGGAAAAGTGCCCTTTACTTTGACAAGTGCCCTATTAATTTTTAAAGTGCCCCTTCCCTTTTCACCTCTGATAAGTGCCCCTTTTATTTTGACACTTACCCCTTTTCCTTCAACAAGTTCCCATTTTCCTTTGCAATATTCTCATAAGTGCCCTTTTAATCTCTAGTAAGTGCCCCTTTTCAGGTACGAGAAGCGCCCTTTTCACTTTTGATAAGCGCCCTCTTCACCTCTGATAACTGTCCTATTCAAATCTGAGAGGTGCCCCTTTGCTTTGACAGGTGCCCCTTTCCTTTGTAAGAAGTGCCCTTCCTCTTTTAATAACTACCCCTTTTAACTCGGATAAACGCACCTTATCTTTTCACATGTGCCCCTTTCCTTTCTAATAAGTGCCTCTTTTCCTTATGATAAGTGCCCCATTAAAAGAGCCCCTTCTCATAAATGCCCCTTTACCTATGAAAATAGTTCCTTTTCATTCTCATAATAAGTGCCCTTTTTCATCTCTTGTAAATGACCCTATTCAATTCTGAGAGATACTCGTTTTACTTTGACAAGTGCACCTTCCCTCCTGATAAGTGCTCTTTTCATCTCTAATAAATGCCACTTTTATTTTGACACGTCCCCTTTTCCTTCCTAATAAAAGCTCTTTTTCCTTCTTATAAGTGCCCCTTCCCCTCTCATGATTACCTCTTTTCATCTCTGATAAGTGCCCCGTTTATTTTAGCATGTGCCTCTTTTCTTTTTAATAAGAGCCACTTCCCCTTCTAATAAAAGCCCCCTTTCACCTCCGATAAATGCACCTATTAAAATCTGATCGGTGCCCCTTTTTCAACAAATGCACATTTCCCTTTATTATTAGTGCCCATTTTTCATTCTCATAAGTGCCTCTTTTCATATATGGTCAGTGCCCCTTTTCAGATGCGATAAGTGCTCCTTTTCACCTCTGATAATTACCAGTTTAACAATGATACGTGCCCCTTTTCTTTCTAATAAGGAACCTATCCCTTTTCATAAATGCCCCTTTTCACTTCTTATAAAAGCCCCTATCAAAATCTGATGGGTGCCTCTTTTCCGTCGACAAATGCCCATTTTCCATTCTCATAAGTGCCTCTTTGTTTAGGTGTAAGAAGTGCTCCATTTTCACCTCTGGTAATTAGCCTTTGTACTTTGACACGTGCTGCTTTTCTTTTCTAGTAAGTGTCTTATCCCTTTTGGTAAGTGTCCCCTTTTCCTCTCATTACACGTGCCCCTAATTTCCAGCGACGAAGAGCAATTTCCCCCAAAGCTCGCTCGCTACGCTCGCTCGCCTTATAGATGTTATAATTATGTTACTTATCAAAGGCCTTTTCAGTCTTCCGTTATGAGAATGTGTTTATAATCCCATCAGGATTGGGGTTTTCCTCTTTATAAGATGTACCGGTAATTTTCGCGCTGCGACCTCACAAATCTTTAAAATTTCCTCGCTCGCTTTGCTCGCTCGCAAGTGAATTTTCAGACCATAGCATCCAACTGCAAAGTATGATGCTTAACCAATATCTTATATGATGTATAAAGAGAAACAAATATTAAAATCACCCCTGATAATGTAATCACAATATAGGGTATATACCAATGTTTAAAAACTTGTATCTTTTCGCTTTGAGATTTCCCTTTGAAGGTGCCCTTTTTTGTTAGTTCCCCACTTGGGAAGTCGCTCCGCCGCCTCTGTCCGGGGGGAAGTGAATCGAGAACGGTACAACGAATCGTCTTCTTTCTCTAATAATTTAATGAAACGTCAAAGCTTCCGCGCTTCGCGCGGGAGGGAAACTGAATTCAGACAAGGATTAAGAGTCGAGAACGGTACAACGAATCGTCTTCTTTCTCTAATAATTTAATGAAACGTCAAAGCTTTCGCGCTTCGCGCGGAAGGGGGAACTGAATTCAGACAAGGATTAAGAGTCGAGAACGGTACAACGAATCGTTCCTTCTCTAATAATTTAATGAAACGTCAAAGCTTCTGCGCTTCGCGCGGGAGGGGGAAATTTAATTCAGACAAGGATTAAGAGTCGAGAACGGTACAACGAATCGTCTTCTTTCTCTAATTTAATGAAACGTCAAAGCTTCCAGGGGGAAGTGAATCGAGAACGTACAACGAATCGTCTTCTTTCTCTAATAATTTAATGAAACGTCAAAGCTTCCCCGCTTCGCGCGAGAGGGGGGAAAACTCAATTCAGACAAGGATTAAGAGTCGAGAACGGTACAACGAATCGTCTTCTTTCTCTAATAATTTAACGAAACGTCCCAAACCCAAAAATACGGTCCTATCACGCGAATGAGAACTTCTATCGTTTTTGTGATTATTATTATCCTTGTGATATCATCCTCATCTACATGCCCCCAATAAAAAAATACGGCCCTTTCACGCGAATGAGATCTTCTATCGTTTTGGTGATTATTATCCTTGCCATACATTATCATCCTCATTTACATGAACCACAACCAAAAAAGGGATAATCATCAGAATATTCATGATGGATTCCGATTTATCAAATTGTCTCCGATGTATTTCAGCGTTATATTGCGAAGAAGAACAAGAATGTATGTCAATACATCCAGTGGCGGATCCAGGGGGCCGGGGCCCCCTCCCCTAGCAAAAAAAAACAGGTAAAAACACCCTTTTGAAGAAAAAGAAGATGGGCCTCCTCCTGGCGCCCAAGGGTGGGGGTGGCGGTGGAAAAATCACCCTTCCCGTAGGGAATTTTTTAGGGATGCCCCAAAAAAAAGTGCTCACTACCCTGGCGCCCAAGGGGTGGTGGCGGTGGAAAAATAACTCTTCCCGGATGGAAAACTTTTTCGGGTGCCAAAAAAATTGTGCTCACAACCCCCACTGAGCGAAAAATCGACCGGCACGATTTTCAAATTTTTCGCACGAAGTGGGCCCCTTTTTAGGCCCCCTCCCTTGCCGCCGGCTGGATCCGCCCCTGAATACATCTACATTACTTTATCTTTTCACTTGACAGTGGACAGTGCCATTCTCTCAGTTTGAGAAATGGGTAAGAAGGTCCAATGTCAACTTGAAGATTATCAGTCTGGACAGCAAAACAAATGCTTTTCAATATGCGTTTAGTGGGCATACCATAATGGCATTAAAAAATAGTGTGAATAATTGTTCTACTCACCAGGCTACATAATAATAGGCCTATCAAATTTGAAAGTTAGATTATTTCGAGCTTCACAATAATATGCAGTTGTTGTTTTTATTTTTTTTTGTATTTGTGTGCATCCAATTCACTTAGGGCTTAGGCCCAATCTCAATTCCAGAAAGAGAGAGAAAGAAAGTTGGAGATAAAGAAAGATGAATGAGTAATTATTGAGAGAGATAGGTCGAGAGAGAGGGAGGGAAAGAGAGAGAGCGAGGGGAAAGAGAGAGAGATCGAGAGAGAGGGGGAGAGAGAGAGGGAGAGAGAGGGGGGGTGAGAGAGAGGGAGAGAGAGAGTAACAGGATAGTGAGGGATACAGAAGAGAGAGAGAGAGTGCAAGCATGTGGAGATCGAATTCGAGAGGGAAAAGGTGAAAGGGGTACAGAAAGAAGAGAGAGAGAGAGAGAAATAGTGAGAGAAAGAAAGAGGAAGGGGATGAGTGATAAATTAAAGAGAGAAGCGATGAGAGAGAGAGAGAGAGAGAGACAGAAATATACATCGAAAGAGAAATAAATTGAGAAAGAGTAGAATGGTATGGGGTAGAGAAATAAAGAGAGAGGGAGAGGGATAGAAAGTGGGAGATATAAAGATAGAGAGAGAGATACAGAGAGAAGGGATAGAGAAGAGAGAGAGAGAGAGAGGAGGAGGGGCTAGAGAAGAGAGAGAAGGGATATCGAAGAGAGAAAGAGAGAGAGAGAGGAGGGGGAGATGAGAGGGATATAGAAGCGAAAGAGAGAGAGAGAGGAGGGGGAGATGAGAGGGATATAGAAGCGAAAGAGAGAGAGAGAGAGAGAGAGAGAGAGAGAGAATATCAAGTGAGAGTAACATAGGTCCACAGAAAGAGAGACTCTTTCTATAGCCGTATAGTATATATTATATACGGAAAGGGAGATATTAGTCCAAAACACGTGTAGCAATTCACGAATCACTGACCTCTCTGACCTCTACCCGAGGTCACTGAGTGGCTGAACAACATTCCTCAATAAGGGATGATCTCAAAATAAGAATGTGCAGTACACGATTGACTGTTGGGGAAAACGTCAAGTCGACCTAATTATTGATTATTAAATCTTTGTTTGTATGATTAAACGTATCTTCTTCTTTTTTAAATAAAGAAATAAAAAATAAATAATGTTACATTCTGTCTATAAATGATTACCCAAAACTGTCCCTGTACAACGACTTCGCGGGGTATTTTGAGATCATCCCCGAAATACATGTGCTCAGAAAATGCAAGCCTGGGATGCGTCTTCGGGCCAAGCCAACGCACATACTATACTACACTGCACTGGGCCTGGGATCAATGCCAGCGTGTCAATGCACAATCACTCCCACAACATACAGACACGGCCCGTTCGTTCACAGAGCTGGCGAAACAGCATAGCCGAGTCATAACAAATGCATTTCAATTTGAAAACACAGAAACGATTAAGAGATGGAAATGGAAAAATAAGTTAAAGAGAACAACACTGAATATTCCGGCAGGACCGAGCAGGAAATGCATAGATTTACGTACTGAATTAAGTACAGTAATTGCAGTAAAGATGGCGGCCTGATCGATTATAAAATTATATATTACGATTACAGTGTACAGACAAGTATTTTTTTTTTTTAATTAACGAGACAGTATAAAAATCATACTCAAGGCAACTTGACTTTAAAAAATGTATCTTCATGATTATATATATTTGATTAGTCTGGTAATATGATTTGGTGTCAAAACATGTTAATTATTACACTTTGACAATAGTGTTATATATGTGTTATGCTCTTCAGATGACATGTAAATTTTCGAACTGAGAGGGAGCTATACCAAATTTACCGGGAGCACCGGTAAATTTTTTTATTTTAAAATTTTTTTCTCCAAATCAAAAGTGTTTTAGAGCCCAATTTTGTTAGAGTTGAGTGTTCTAACACTAGGCTTCACAATGATAATGAAAATTTTAAATTTCATGATCCACAAAAATTGAAATATTCCCAAAACTTTGTATTACCTTTAAATTCGTTTTCCGATTTTTTTTTTTTTTTTTTTTTTGTCGTTGAAGTTTTTGATAAATTTGTTAAAGTGAATAAGGTTTTGACAGGCTTCTCCTGACAACCTGGTCGTCATATACAGGGCCCGCCGTCCCCTGGACCCCACGCCAATTAGTGTCATGCCGATGTCACAAACCAGGTATTAAAAAAATGCTCATCTGACCGTATAATTAAACGGATACAACCCCTGAGTTTCCGGGGGATCTGCCCCCTGGACCCAACCAAGGGCCCTAAGGCGGGCCTTTGGATACTCATCTGACCGTAATTAAATGCCGAGAACCCCTGAGCTTACGGGGGCTCCGCCCCCTCGACCCCACCAAGGGGCCTAAGGCGGGCCCCTGAATATAAAATGCCTCAAATCCCTGAGTTTTTAGGGGCCTCAGTCCCCTGGACCCCACGCCAATTAGTGACCTGCCAGTGTCATGAATAAGGTATCAAAATATGCTCATCTGACCGTAATTAAATGCCCATACCCCTTGAGCTTTTCTTGATCCCCGCCGGGGATTTACCCTAGGCCTCACGCCAAATTATGCTACGCTCTACCTGATTGTAGATACTTTAGCCTCCCCACCCACTTTGAAAAAGTTCAGAAGGGCCTGCATGCAAGAGTGGGGTGATGCGGATTTTGTGTCTGCCCCTAAACGCTTTGCTCATTACGTCACTGCTGGTCACCAATTATGTAACAATATTTGGCTCGTATAATTTCAAATTTGCCCCCCCCCCTCCCCCTAAGAAATCCTGGATCCGCGCCTGTATACAACAGACTCCACTGCCCGAATATGGATTGATAGCTGCCCCGAATATAATGTGGCGACCGTTATTAATAATATCGAAATTCTAGGGGGAGCTGTAATTTATACTCTAATTCATCATTTGAAATGATCAGATAGAAGAGTTAACTATGGACGTTTCAAACAAAAATAACGTGGAATTTAAAAAAACAATCATTGGTATATAGATTGAATGCTGATTTGGTATTACGATAATTTCGAAGTCATGCATGCTAGAATGTATATTTTCCTCGACAACAATATCCGTTTAAATGTCTATATTTAAATGAAGGAGTACAGGGGCCTATCCGGGGGCCTATACGCTTACTGGTAGTATTAAATAACAAAAAAGTGAATAGATCACTCTATAAATCAACATAAAGAAATTGTTTGTTGTAAAGAAAGCTTTGAAAAGAACTTCAGCGAAATCAGGACCAATGATGGATGACGACCTTCCTGCGTTCTCTTGATTTAAGACTGGGAGACGAACATTTTTTATGAAGAAAAAAAGATGTTTCTACTGGTATTTCAGGGGGTGATCAATTATTATGCTTTTCCACTTGTATATACTGACGATAAAAGACTGCCCTTATTGCATTCGAAAGGAACCAGCCGAGTGAACCGGACATCATCTAGATAATCAAACTTGATAAAGATCTACCAAATTTCAACAACTTTCAACAGCTGCTGTTAAAAGGTAAATTGATAAAGAACGTTAATTTCTCATCATGTATATGCCTTGATAACGGGTTTTCAGTGACGGGTATCACCACCATTAATGTAATAGATTTTGAATGGTATACTGAATGTTGTATTTCTTAAGATCTTGTTTGTTTGGTTACATTGCTTAGTAAATGCAAATGCAAAAATATAAAGTGTGCAAAATAGTAATCATATTAATTCAGAAAACGTAGCGCTGAACTTTTCCGACGTACTCCGATTTGTATTATCGTTTCGGTTGGTCAAATTACTCTAATTCATTTAAGAGTATCATTTAACACGGTTGCGAACTATTGTAAAAATAAATCACCCCAAAATAAACAAACAAAAGAAGAAAAAAAATCATCATCAAGACTGAGCTATACATAATTTATGCAAAATGATTCATTAGCCTTTCGTGTAAATATTCTCGAATTTCTTTTGTATATTTTTGGTTTCTTTTTCATTTTATTGTAACGTACAACTTTTTGAAGGTTTATTTTTTTGTAAAATCTTTTGTAATACTGTATTTCATGCAACGACGTTAATATTCAGCTTACTTAGCGAATTTTGCCAATTGATAAAAAAAAAATACATAGGTTACAGTTTTATTGATTACAAATCGATATATGCTTATGATAGTTGGTCTCTGCATTTATCTTGATTCTTTGATATACCTCCATACTTTCAAGTTGTCACTTATTTGTTGTAATTCGGCTGTCACATTTTATGTAAATCAATAATAGTAGACGATTATTATTGTTTTAATATTTCGTATTTGATTTTCAATAAATGCAGAACGAATCATACAGAAAAATTGAAAAATGAAGTGGATGATACTGATTGGTGTCGGAGTTCTTGGCTCGCTGGCGACTCTTGCACTGACGGCTGAATTAGGAAATACAGAAAACAATGGATTCCAAGAAGGTAAGAGAGGAAGAGAGGGGGCATAAGAGAGAGAGGGAGAGAGAGGGAGAGGGAGAGAGAGAGAGAGAGAGAGAGAGAGAGGGAGAGAGAGAGGGGGGGGGAGAGGGAGAGAGAAAGAGAGAGAGAGAGAGAGAGAGAGAGAAAGAAAAAAAGGAGAGAGCATATTGATGAGAAGAGGAGGAGAGATGGTTGCATCATTGAATAAGACGTGATATGCTTTGTTTACATACAAACGATTATGAAACCTGTTTGGGTTAAATCATGCTAAAATATACGATTTTTAGCTATTACCAACCATGGTATTCTAATACCGTTCTTTGACAAGAAGGAGTCACTACTCAGTGGCGGATCCAGAGTGGGGGCACGGGGCCCGGGCCCTGACCCTGGCAAAAAAGAAGTTTAAAAAAAGATGGTAACCACAATTTCACCTTTTTTGGTTGCTCAAGGGGTGTTTAGTACAAAACAATTGTGCTCACTCCCCCTTGTTGAGCAAAAAAATAAATAATGCTCATTACCCCCGCTTATTCGCCGCTAAATATTTTCTCACGAATTGGGCCCCCACCCTCGCCGCCGGCTGGATCCGCCCCTGTCACTACTAGCCGCGATTTGACACACAAATATTGCAAACTACCTAAAAACAGAAAAAGTATGGAATGTAGGCTATGTGAGCATAAAATTCCTTAAAGGTATTACAAAGTTTTGGTATGGGGTCATGAATTTGGTTCAAATGAACATATTGGAAGCATATGCGATTTTACATCGAGTCTAAAGTGATGAAATTGTAAATAATAAACTCTATATGTTGTATAGCGCCCTCTCAAGACTGATATTACTTTAGCTTTAAAACAATGTTTCTTGACTACAATCGACCGATTTGCTATTACCGTTTGGAAATTATATATCAGAACTACATATTCTGAGATTTTCATGGTCACAGCTACCATGGAACGGCCTAAGGCGCTATTTGAAATATTAGAAATGTACCGGGAGCACCGGTAAATTTTGATTATTCGATTTGCTCGAAAGCAGAAGTGTTTTAGGGGCTATTTTTTTTAGTGCTTATAATACATCCACAGGGGCATCCAAATATATCCAAAATTTAAAGAATTACTATCCATCCAATTTCAGAATCTCCCAAAACTTTGCATTACCTATAATTAAACAAAACAAAATAAGAATGCAATTAGTGCTTCAAATAATTTGTGTGCATTTTCATCAAGAAAGGTGCGAAATTCGGGTAATGTGCTGGTTTCTCATATCAAGTAGTATACACGTATCACAAGTCTAAATCTACTATCTATAATAACAAGTATCAAGTATATACTGTAAATAATGATAACAAAATAATTTATTTGTTTCAGATGTTGGAGATATACTAGAGGAGGCTTATCATCTGTTCATTGATAATGGTAAATATTTTGAAAATGGCAATTCTAACATCAATCAACAATAAAGAGACCAAGAAAAAGAAAAAAGAAAGAAAAGAAATCCACACACACACACAAACTCCTTTCTTTTACTTCGGCATTTAGTGTATTAGGAAAATGCCCATTTGTATGTTCTTGGTTGCATGCTGGCGTAGCTATCGGGGTTTTTGTTGGGGGATGGGCGGCGTCAAGGGGGTTATGGTTATTCTGTTGATCCGGAATTAAAGATATTAATAACTAATTACACAATAATAAAGAATTAAAAAAGTAAAAATACAAAATGAAAATAATAAACGGCCCAATTCTTGTATTGCTTAATTCAGAAAAAGTCGTAAGTATGACTGTATTAATTATTTTAAAGGTATAAGTGGATACGTAACCGGAGTGTGGTTCGCGTTTCAAGTCAAGTCGTGGCACTAATGTCCTTTGGCAAGACATTAATCTACATTAGCCACTCTCCACCCAGGTGATGTAAATGGGTACCCGGTAGGAAGAAATTCCTCGAATGCCAGAGAGCCTCATCAAGGTAGCTCGGCTAATACCGGGGTGCGTATCAGGACAAGTACCCCCTGGACAATCACTCCCCGGAAAATTACCCCCCGGAAAACTATCCCCCAAGACAATAACCCCCGGAAAATTCCCCGGAAAATTCCCCGAAAATTACCCCAAAGACAACCACCCCGAGGACAATTACCTCCCGGAAAACTACCCCAAGACAATAACCCCGGAAAATTACCCCGGAAAATTACCCCTGAAAATTATTCACCAGGACAATTACCCCGCCCCAAGGACCACCCCGAGGACAATTACCCCCCACCCGAAAATTACCCCTCCCCTGTTCATTAAATTGGAAGTCTACCCTAATAATATGTTGGTTTTAATAAAAGCAGATTTTTTTTTCGGGGTAATTGTCCTCCGGGTGGTTGTCCTCGGGGGTAATTTTCCGGGGGTAATTGTCCTTGGGGTTAATTGTCCGCTGGTAATTGTTCTAGAACCTTATTATTATTAATATCATCATCATCATCATCATCATCATCATCATCATCATTATCCTCATCATCTTCATCATCATCATCATCATCATTATAAGTATTTTGTTTGCCTTTTTAAACATGAATGTCAGACCCAGACGAGGAGATGATAAACGAAAGATTAATCGCAGACATCATGCTTGATGGTTGGTTCAAGAAAGCTGGTCATAGTTTTAGCAGCTGGACCAAGAAAGCCGTACACGATGCCGGAAGGTGGACCAAGCAAGCCGGACATGATGCTGGGAGGTGGACCAAGCAGGCAGTGCATGACGCGGGTGATGCAGTGAAGAAGGGGTGTACAGTCGTAAACGCGATACCATTTCGAGAACTTGGTGAGTACATGTACTAGTAGGTGACATATTCCACTGCAATGGGGGGTGCAATACGCAAATGATAGGTGGTTGAGCTTACTACACAACATCATTTTTATATTTTGGAAACAATTCCAACGTTTCATTTCGAATATCATTACACTGTTGCCCATAAAGTTGGATTAATTTTGTTTTACTTCTTTTCATTAAATGATTGGGACAAGATGATTTATTCTTGATAGATAAAGTTTATTTCTTCTCAGAACTTCTTTAATGATCACTCTTTATTGATCAATCATTCTTGATCAATGAAGTTCTAAGAAGAGTTAAACTCTATCTATCAAGAATTAATTATATTGTCACAATCATCTCATGAAAAGAACTACTTTATTGGAACTTTATTTTTATTCGTACCGGGAACCAGCCTAACTGAAAATCCAAATCATCATGACCTTATTTCTCTGTTCAATAAAGCGTGAACGTTTTTATGAGAAATTTCTTGTAAAAATGTTCTACAGTAAGTGCATCACGATCGTAATAATTTTGAAATGTACAAAAGTGGACCAGTGACACATTTAATAGACATTATTTTTAGACCAATAAAAGGGTATACAAAATTATAAATTAGAATTCTATATTTTAGTCTTTTCAGTGTGATTTAGGATTAATATTCTCTCTCTGTCTTTTAAAATATCTCCTATGTTACATCTCTCTTGCCTTGTATATCCTCTCTCTCTCTCTCTCTCTCTCTTTCTCTTTATCTCTCTCTCGCTCTTTATCTCTCTTCCTCTCCCTCTGTCTCTCTTTCTTTCTCTCTCTCTCTCTTTCTCTCTCTTTCTCTCTCTCTCTCTCTCTCTCTCTATATATAATATCTCCCTCCCCTATCTCTGTCTATGATTCTGACCCCTCTCCCTGTCTCTCTTTCCCTTTATCTTATCCTCCTCTCTCATTTCTATACCATCTTCCTCTCCCTCTGTCTCCCCTCCCTCCCTCTCATTTCTCGGTCTCCCCTTATATGTCTCTCTATCTCTTCTACTTTCAGCTCTTCGGATGAAAGAGTCTCTTCGAAGCCGTGGTATATCAGAGGAAGACCTGAGCGAAGAACAGGTTGCTGCTGTTTATAGCGGAGTTAAGGCTGCCTGTCGCATCATTGCCTAACATGTACGCATGTTGGGATAGGTATGTTATGCGTGCGGCACACAAGCCCCATTTCGATTGCATTCGTTTTTGTTTGTTCTTTTTATTAATTCCATTTTCAAAATAATATCTTCACTATAATCAAAATAAAGGTATATTCTTATGCCAGACTAATAATTAATTGCAACCTTGTATAATGAATTAATGTAGAGGTTTCGTAGTCTAGTGGATACGTTGTCGGAATATGGATCACAGGGTTCGCGGTCCGAGTCCCGACGCGGCATTTATGTATTAAATGGGTACCGGTAGAAAGGAATTCCTTGAATACTACAAGCACCGAAATCGGTAGCTTAGAGAGTAGGGATAATATTGGAGCACCTTGAGCACCTTGCGTGGCATAGATGTGCGCTAAAAATATCCAGCATTATTATTACAATTAAATAATAATAATTATACAATAAAAATAACTTTTAACAATAAGTGAAATCAACATAACATTTTACCGGCGCATTATTTACTGGAAATGGTAACAGAGGTTTTCATCAGTTGAGTCCTTTTTTCTTCTTCTTTTCATTTTGCCGATATAAATTTTGATGGGGAGGTGTTATCATTACCCCTATACAACCTTCTATTCTAGCAAAGCCCATTCTTATAGTCCTAAATCAAATGCGGCCAATCATCTGGGTGACTCTTGTGCTATGTGCTAATGCACTATTTTGTATACAAATGTCTTTATTCCATTGTGTTTTAAATTCCCCTCTAAATTACGTCTTTCTCCACTGCTACGGATTTAAATTTACAATGTTTATTTTACCAGGAACCTATAATATACAAGCACTGCTTTTCAATAGGTTCCTCACATTCTACTTAATCTATCATATAAATTGAGAATCACTGAGACGTGCTCATATATACTACATATATATATATATATATATATATATATATATATATATATATATATATATATATATATATATAATTTCTACTTTATATGTATGTTTATATTTTTTGTAAAATGTGGAACAAATAAACTTGAAACTTGAAACTTGAACTTGAAAACTTCAAACTTAAACTTGAAACTTGACAATAAATAAAAATCGAATGGGTTGTCCATTCATAATATCATATCATATCATATCTGAGATGTCTGTAGCCTATCAAAGCAACATTCTAAAAACTTATATCAGGGCCAAGTAGTAACAAAATTGTTATTATAGATGGTGGATTTAGACTTGTGATACATGTTAGAATAAAGTGGTGTTAAAAGTATAGAAGACACCCTTAAGAAAGTAAGTGTCATACACGTTATTATCACTTTGAATATCACAATTGACCTCATATCATATTTTACTCAAGGGGCAAGTCCGACCCTTTTGCAAGTGGAATTGAATCTTTTCGCATAATATCATGAGACAGTGATATGTTATGTATCACAAAGGCTGTATGCAAATTAGCGAGTTGATGATGGCATTCCCTCACCAAACCCATAACATATTTTGTTTATGAAATGTACTTCTTTCTCTTTTTCTTGGACACACCTGTAAAATTTATTTTCTTTATATTAGAATTAGTTACAGTAATAGTGATTTTGCCCGGGGATTTTGCACGCATTCCATGAGGATTTAAGCCATGTTTTACGTTCCCAGAGCAGAAAAATGATGTTTTTGTTAAAATTTATTTACAAAACAGATCGAGAAATGCGAGGAGATGACATCATAGACTCGCTTGTTTGCATACAGACTATGTGATACATCACTGTTTCATGAAGTTATGCGAAAGTTTAAATTCCATAACTTTCTTACTTTACAACCGATTTTGAAAAAACTTCCACTGTTTTGTTCGTTTATTTTCTCTTTTATTCCATGCAAATTGCAAATTGCAAATAGGCCGGACCTGCCCTTTAGGCCATACATATTTTAAAATTCTTTCCAGGAATTATGCCCATAAGGATCCGACAACTTGCCCCCTGTGTTTTGTATCGTTTGTATAAAATAAAATGGAATCAATTTTACCATTAAAACAAAAACCTCTCTTTATTTTCCCTCCTATTCTCCCCTCTCTCTCTCTCTTTCCCTCCCTCCCGGTTTCTTCCTCGCCTTCCCACTTCTCCCCTCTCTCTCCTTTCCCCTCTTTATCTCTCTACCCCTCTCTCTCTCTCCCTTTCTCTCCTTTTCTCTCTCACACACACCTTCTTCCATATACCTTGTTTTGTTTTAATCCAGCCTATTCTGAGAGAAAACTGGACAGAAAGGATGCATATCCTGTAGCTACTCGTCACGTCCGTTTGTTGTTTTTCTTGAGGGTCGAGGAACTGGTTATATAACAATAAATTTTAGCTATATTTCTTTCTCCTTTATCCATTCAACAGGTGCTCAGTTGTTTGACTGTAATAGCGAGTTAGTATTTAGATTCATTGGTTCATTCATTTCGTTTTATTTGATGTAATATCCTTGAAAAACCCAGTCAGTCCAAAGAATGATCCTTGCAAAGTAATTGCAATTGCTTAACCCAAAAATAATAAAACACTAATACATGTATTAGGCTAAGGATTTTAATCTTCAATACTTAAGTGTCATACTAATAAGCTATTTATACAGAGAATATTGACATGTATAAACATCGTACCACAGTATTTTGCCTTCAAAATTTGAAGTTTGTCACAGATTTGCAAGAATTATGAGAATTGCAGTAACGAAAGTGTATTTTTGGAAAAAATATTTACTTTCACAAGTGCTCATATTAAAAAAAAACAATTAATCAATTTTCCCTGCTGGATGTGGTAGTTTTGGCAACTTACTTTATATTCTATTTCTCGCCAACTAGTTATTTTCCAGTTTTTATTATATTTCAATAGTATTTTTCTATTACAGTGTTTGAAGTCGTATACTTATTTCTTATATAGTTTCCACTTGCATATTTATTAATGCGTGCATATATAATTAGGGTAACTTCGAGATAAGTCCCAATTACGTCATACAAATAGGCGTATCAGGGAACTGTGAACACAAATTGTCATAAAACATCATTCAATAATGTTTTGGCATATTTAAAGCTCTAGCAGGACTATAAGCATGATAAAGTTTTTAGATTTATTGATATCTTAGATGTAGTCGGTAATATATGGGAGAAAATTACTATGACTTGCTAACCAACACTAAACACTTGTAAATTAATCTATTTCTATATGACAACCTTTATATTCGAGTTCAATAAATCAAAACGTTCTCCTCCTGTCATTGCCCAGAGTACTCTTGGTCTATTATCCTTAAAAAGTGTGGGGAGCCCAAAAGATTTTATGGCAGACATTCACTTCAATTGTATAATGAAGTGAAAGGGGATGTCATTTAACACTGACTTCTGCAAGGATTTTCAGAATAAATGTGTTTGAAGACGAATATTGATGAAAGAATACAACATTTAGGTTTTCTGCATACAACACAATACCCAAGTTTTGTATTCTTTCATCAAT
Organism: Mesocentrotus franciscanus; assembly: GCA_037976565.1. Taxonomy (NCBI): domain Eukaryota; kingdom Metazoa; phylum Echinodermata; class Echinoidea; order Camarodonta; family Strongylocentrotidae; genus Mesocentrotus; species Mesocentrotus franciscanus. The sequence goes on from CP137676.1 coordinate 23,618,033, forward strand.
ATTTGTCTTCAAACACACTTGTTTTGAAAATGCTTGCAGAGTTGAGTGTTATATGACATCCTCTTTCACATCATTACACAATTTAAGTGAATTTTTGTTAGCGAATTTTGGGCTCTCAACACTTTAGATTGTTGTTAAAATGTTGATTTTACGCTTGACATGAGAGAAAATTGTTGAGATAACATAAAGAGGGTGATTTTATGTTTTACTTCACTATGGCGGCATAAATGCGTGCACAACAAACATTTCAAGAGCAGTGAATACAAGACCACTCAAAAGTAATGCTAGTATTATTCTAAATTTATATGTGTTGTCATGCAAAAGATTTCAGTATCATATCGTTTCATATTCCTTATGACATAATTATACGGTCGTCTCCTTTTGATTCCATTGTACCCCCCCCCCTTACATTCATTGTGGTGTCATAGCTCACATGAACAATATAAATTAAAGATTGTTTTCATTTGTTTTCTTCTATTAATGACGTAATAATGCATAATTCAAGGGATTCTCACGGACAAAATGATAAAAACTTGCCCTTTTAGGGGTTAAGTGAACGCCCAAGGGACGGCCGGCGGGATTCACCAAGCTGTTTTCTGATTGTCTGTTTTCCTTCAAATCAACTTGCTATAGAGGTAAAATTGCTCTCGAAGTTGTCATTTGGGGATGCTTCAAGATAACCAATTATCATGAAAAACACCTGGTGACATATTTGTCTGAATACTAGATATATTCAATTTGTGTATATTCCATATTTCTGTAGTTGTATTAATGAGACTTACTCAATATAGGCACACACACAAACATTGTATATTAAAAAAAAAACAATTCTCGGAATGATCTTTTTTATTCTTTTTCTTCATGCAGTTTTAATATATAATATTCTATAAATCGACACTTCAATTCACACTCAAAAGAACACATTTCGGATTAATATAAAGCCACTACCCTCCCCTCTCTCTCCTCCTTTCAATGCTCTTCCACTTCTCCCCTTATCCTTTTATTTTCCTGTTTAATCTATCTTTTTTCTTTGTCCTTATAACCACATTTTCTTCTCCCCGTCTCTCACACTCAGCTCATGTTCCGAAACTTACTCAATCAAAATAAACATGACGATCCAATTTATAAATTGTTTTACTCTTCTTTATTCCATATACTATAACATTAATTCCTTCTGATAACTTTCCACACCTAAAATTGTATTAGAGTTACAATGAATGTTTCCAATCTCACAAAATACTTGGAAGTTGCGATGCTTTTTTATTATAAATTAGTTACTAAACTTTTAGTATATCTTTCCAACCATTATAAACCCAACAAATGTACACACAGTGGCTACCATTCTCATTGAATATGACATTCATATCCCCGGACTTCCAATAAACAAATACCTCTCCATTAATAATGTATTTCTTCCCTAAAATGCAGTAAGTACAGTGTATTACAACAAAATAGTTTTGTGCGCATCTCAACTTTGTTCTGCACCTGTATCAAGGAGTGTTCATACAATGATCTTCAAAATTAGCAATGGGATGTGCATGGTGGAAAATATGAACTTCTCCAATGGATGGATCCAGGGGAGGGGTCCATAATGGCTGCGACCCCCTATTGAGAAAGAAAAAAAAAACACTGAGAAAAAGCTTTAGAGGGTAAGAAGTGCCATTAGACCTCCTTTTGGAACCTGGGGATTCCTGTAGAAAAAACTATTCCAAGGAATAATTTAGGGAGTTTTGTGCTCCTACCTCCCCACTAAGAGAGTCTAGAAAGTTTTCACCCCCATTATTGGGTTTTTAGTCAATTTCTCGACTTTATACTAATATTGTAGACATGTCCTATAAAAAAACCTCATGCATTAGTGATATGCACTCAGACAGACAATGAACTTGACAAGTCTCATTCATTATCCTATTGTGACTGAACCTGTTTGCAGTGCATATTCACTAATGCACTCATAAACAAGTATTTTTTGTACATGTATAATTGTATATTGAATCCAAGATCTCCCAGTTACAAGACCATTGCTCTACCACCGAGTTATCATGTATCCTCCTTCCTTTGACCGAGTAAGAAATAGTGGCAACAATAACAAGAAAATTCACCCCCACTTGTCATCTTCAGCTCTCAAACACCAGATTGCATGCCGTACATGCTTTTAGAACAGTATATCAGGTCTTGAATTTCAGCTACTTGCACTTGTAATGATCTATTGCGATATGCTATACACTCATGACATACAATCGACTTGACATGCTACATACAAAGAATCTAACACAAATTTCACAAATGGCTATCTTTTTATAGAGTACATAAATTGTTCACAAATTCATAGTATTTTTGTTTGGATACAGATTTCTTTTAAGAAATCAAGATACCATCATTTAGATAAGTTAGCAATCGTATCTAGTTAATTTGGCAATATTGGTGGGCCTAATGTCATCACTGAGTAATAGATAAGTCATCATTTGAATCCATTTGGGAATATATAAAATATTACATTTGCATACAGGACTTGATGTAATATTATAACTGAAATAATCTTCTATTTTACGTCTCCTTATGATTAAAAATGCCACTTTACACAGTAATTGCTTGTGATTCCATCTTATACAAAGATCTGGAGAAAGTCTTTATCAAGAAGATACAAAAAAGCATCTTACAAGAGATGTTCTATTCTTTTATCAAGACAAAATTAGCTGCAAACTTTATTCATTTCTCACTCAATATATCACTAATTGAGTGCAATATTTTCACCGGATATCTTTTTTACTGGTTGTTATAGAAGTTACAAACACTTCCGTTTTTATCACAAATAATATCGCTAGTGATATTCGTTTGTCTCGCAATGTGGTCAATAAGGAATCTACATCTGCAATGAGTAATATATTTAGCATTACTTCCGTTTTTCACTTGATCTATCTAGCTACTGGCACTGGCAAGTGACCACAACAGAAACCTAAAAATACTGTTTCATTAAACTGCTCAATAAATCAATGAACATTCAGTATGGAAAACATTAATTCCATTCCATAGATCAACAACAATTAGTTCTTTGAACTCTTTTCAATTAAATCGGAATGCTTCTGTCATGTTCATATAATTTAGATATTGAAACATAGAATATACACATATAATTTACATAAATATACATAGTATATACAACCCCTTTGGAAATTAGTCAATCAAATAATCACGAAAAGATAAGAGACATTTCATGAGATCTATCATCATTAGCAACCAATTTGACAGAGTACCATTTATGGATAATGAAAGGCAAGATACATTCAATCTTCGATGACATTGCAATCAACTGACATAGGCTGTATTCATGCAGTATGTTTTTGATCACATATTTGCTGTCCATACGATGTGGGATACATCAGCAAGCTAAGAAGTGAGATTAGAATGAAACCCAATTGTATCAGGTTATATAACTTGATTGAATCAAGTTGGGTATCAATATATTCCAAGATAACTTTTGCATAACACAGTCTCTAGAACCTGAACATACATCTATACATGATTCAATACTTCATATATCATGCAGAGTTAGGCCTAAAAGAAAAAAAATGTTGTATTGCCCTTTAGGTGCCAAAACATGGGTCGATCGGTCGAAAATCTTTTCTTTCTTTTTTCTTTCCTCCCTCTTTGGGCTGACATTTTCAGTTTTGAATGCTTTAATACATATTTTTATATTCATTAAACATTTTTCTCTCTAAAAATAAGTATAAAAAAAAAACTTTAAAAAAAAGCCGACCGTAGATTTCAAGATTTTTGGGTCGGTCGCAAAGGGCATTACAACATCTTTTTTTTTACACCTTATGCTCTCACATGTACGTATCGTGCACTGAATAAACACTTTCTGCACGTTCTTAGAGCAACCATCAGGGAATAACAACAACAACAAAATTATCAATACAAGCTAGTCAATAATCGTCCTGTTTAAACTCACAGTTGACTGCCTTAACACAACTGAAGATAAAAGTGGAAAAAGCCAACCAACAAGAATGCAACCAAAAAAAAATAATAATTTTAATATCTTTTTGGCTGAGAGCACCATTCAAACAATGTCTACAACAGTAGGCATTCGAAACAGTACTTATGCATTCAATACGTCACTTAGTTACATGACCCACTATAATGTTTTGATCATCATTTGGGTATGAATTGGGGCAAGTAAAAGTCATATAATTGCAGAAGAACTCTAGTATTCTACCCCTCTTGTCATAGGACCGAAAGCTGTACACCAGCAAATATTAAATGAAGAGGTTTTTTGTAGGGACCTTCCCATATTTAGTAAATGTATCACTCTTGAATTGGAAACTGTATTATGCGAGGGTCAAAAGGTTAAAAAAAGGTCTTTTCCACGAATGACCAAGAGATAAAAATAGATTTTGAACATAGGCAGTACGCATATAGTTCTGTTCCAATTAAGCTAGATATCTCTCGCAAAATGCAACAACTATGGCTTCTTCTTTCCTATAAAAGGTTCAAGCCATTATGAATCAGCCGCTTTTTTTGTCTTAAAATGTATGATGAAGCCACTAACAGATGCAACTAGATCACATTATAGAGTTCCATTGTATACTTTTGAAATATCTTCTGAAATATCCTACTCAGTTCCAACAAAAGCTAGTGAGCATTTTCTGCATTGTCAGCACTATTTAATCAATGACTAGTACACTTGTCTGCTAACATCATTAGGAGTTTTAATGTCACATTACAATATGCTTTCAAATAGAAACAGGTTCTGATTGTATTATCCTCTCATCTTCAATCACCCATGAGCTCAGTTGCATATCCCTTTAATCAAATTATTAAATTTTCTTATTCTAAACTAATATTGAATCATTAT
>CP137676.1:23623384-23667713 GCA_037976565.1 Mesocentrotus franciscanus
TTAACTTCAAATAGTAGATCCTATTCTTCATTCGCATTATGTAGTTTATGTTGAGACAAAGAGATTATTGAAAACCACTAAAAAGTAGCATTTTGAGGACTCAAAATATCCTGTACTTGTCTATAAGATGCACCCCGACTTTTGAATTTTCCGACGGAAAAAAAGGCGTCTTATACTTGGAGATTTACGGTACACATATTTAATCAGCTTGTGGTTATTTTAAAAAAAGTAATTCAAAAGGCAGTTTCAGGTAGTTAGGGACTAAACATTTAATGTCTGTAAAAAAAAAAATTTTTTTAAAGCAGCTATGTTGCTATGACAATGGTAACTCAGCAACATTACCCTAGTGAATCATATCATAGAGTTTAGTATATTTACATAAAGCTAATAAACCAAAATGTAATTATGGTGCATTAAGTATGTATATCTATACACATCTATGTGCCTTTAGGCTACAAAGTATGAATAATGAATGACATTAAAAGTTTTTAGACAGGATAACATACCTTTGTTGAAATCTTCTTTTGAGACGCTCCTTTGAATCCATCTAGAACGTCAGCATCACCTTTACAAAAAAAGATATTCAGGACAAAATTATGAACTTGGTTAAAATATTTATTGATCATATCTATTTACCTGATAGATACAAAGTGCAAGAGAACTTGGGCTGGAGTTTATGATAATTAGTGTCATACCAAAATCAGAGCATATCGAGTGGGCAGAATAAGTACACAATAAGGAATAAAAGGTAAAATGGCAAATAGTGTGAAAACAGTTTAAATTATGGTTATCTGCAAAATTTCCAAGATAAAATGTTCAGAAACTTAAGCGAATAAAATGAACAGCAAGTGTTGCAATAGGACCTATTTCCAGATACGCAATAACCTTTCATTTTAAAGTGACAGTTACATTACCAGACAGTTAAAAGAGGGGAATAATAAAGTAACCTAAAGTATGTAGTAATCTGCATGTACTATTAACTATGACTGATGGATAAAATTTATAAATAAATCAAATGATTCCCTGATAACATGATGACAAAAATATGTTACTGACTTACTAGAGCGTTGAGGAGGAGGTCCTGTCCACCCATACATTCTTCTCTCTTGAGTTTCCTCCTCGCCTCCTAAAACACGGTCATAGTTTGACATCCGGTCACTAGAGTAGACATCACTCTCTTCCTCGTCTTCAAATGCTCCTATACCAAAAGCCTGTCATGGGCAGATAAAAATAAATAAAGAGTAAAATTGAGTAATAGTTGGTGATTTACAAGAAATAAAACCACATACATTACATGGTGTAAAAGAATTGTAAGAGCATAATCCCAAATACATTCAATAGTTTGTCAAGGTTTCCTGCAAGTGTTTTCTTTAGTTTAGTTCACAGAATATCAATATAAAGTCATATCAAATTTGTTTAAGTCACTTATTAAAAAGAAAAAGTCATGTAGAATGTCAAAGAATCATTAGAGCATAATTAGGTCAGGTGGTCTGTCATCGACAAGACCACCTATTGATTTCATCAGAATTTCTTTCTTCATTTATTTTTATTTATTTGTCCAAGTTTTTGTGCACGATTACTAAAAATCCATTCAGTCGATTTCTTTCAATGTTGGCACAGTCATAGGTCATCATCATAAGACGGGACAGGAACATTTTCAAGTTCATCAAATTATCATGATGTCATCCAGGCGCCATTTTGTGAAATTTTCTGAAAATCAACTCATGATCATAATTTCATATTAAACAGAAAGTCATTTCTCATTCATATCTATCATGATTAAGGTCAATATTGATTTCCCGTCTATTGTGTTTGTGTATTGTTTACATTCCAATCTTGGTTCTTTCCATCGCACTTCAGTTGACCCCAAATGTAATACATTCTTGTACGCGCAACATTCCTTTGATGTAAACTTTCCCACCATTGCCATATGTGTTATGTAATGTGTAAGTGATACACACATCCAGTTGATATGTTAAGTGGACATACAGAATTGTGTACGAGCGAGAAGCATCTAATAAAGTATTCTCACTTGTTATTTGGACACCGTCAAATCAACTTGTCATGTCTCATTCCTTAGTCTCTCTCCTTAATACACAATAATGGCGACGAGGATGAACGGGCTCAGTCAGCCCCACCGTTCGCTGCCAGCTCGGCCCGAGGCAGTGCTTCGACCGCCTGGTCTACCTGGAAGAAATCATTCGGCTACTATGTGCAGGCTTCAAAGATAGACGATGGAGATGTCAAGAGGGCTACGCTGCTTCATTGTGCAGGCCTGGAGGTGCAACAGATTTTCGACACCCTTCCTGATACGGGAACTACCTATGAACATGCAGTACGGGCCCTAACGGCGCACTTTGAACCACAAACGAATGCAGCTTATCAGAGACACATATTTCGTCAGTGCGTCCAAGAGAATAAGGAGACTGTTGATGAGTTTTATATTCGCCTTCGCTCTTCATCATCGACATGTGCCTTTGGAGAGCAACAAGATGAACACATTCGTGATCAATTCATAGACAAGTGCATATCGAAACCACTACGTAGACGTCTTCTCAGAGAGCCTACTCTGACACTTAAGACACTCTTGTCGATTGCACGAGCAGCCGAGGCAGCTGACAACCAGGCTTTGTCAATCGAACAGTCTAATGCTTCACCCTATCCAGTAGTGAATGAGATTCGAGCGAGACGGCCCCCAACCCAGCCGCCAGCAACTCGGCGAGATCATCCCAGGTCATGGACTAATTCGAAATCCTGGACGTTATATTCCTGCCCCCAGGCGAGAGTATCACGAGCCTAAGCAGGATCAGTATCAAGCCTAAGCAGGATCAGTGCTGTGGTAATTGTGGACTCGAGGGTCATCGCGCACGTGATCCCCAATGCCCAGCTCGAGGACAAGACTGTAGGAAGTGCCAAAAGAAAGGGCATTATGCTAGAGTTTGCCGTAGCTCCAATGTTCACCATATTGCTGAAGATGGTGATTTCCAGTCTGCTTCCCAGGAGCAGGGTCCCCCAGACACGAGTGATGGACATGATTATGAGGAATATCTATTCACAGTCGGAAATTCACGATCTCTGACTAGTGTTCGAGTAGCAGACGTCGACATCGATGTGCTCGTTGATTCAGGAGCATCAGTAAACATTATTGATTCATCAACATACGACTGGATGAGAGGCCATAGTCCAGCAGCCAGTGACCTCCGGTTGACCCCCAGTCACGTTCGACTTTTCTCCTATGGAGCCTCCTCTCCTCTCCCAGTAAAGGGGGAATTCAGCGCTCCTATATCCTGTTCGACTGGTACTTCGATGACGGCCCGATTTATTGTTGTTGCTGGAAAAAGTCTTCTCAGCAAAGCGACGTCAATACTCCTTGGACTCCTTCATATTGAAAGTGCCGAGCCAGTTCATCATGTTCATATGGACACAAGCCCTTCCAACTACGCTGATGAGATAAAGACTAAATATCCAGCTGTGTTCAACGGTTTCGGCAAGCTTAAGGGGTACAAAGTCCATGTCCACATCGACCCAAGTAAGGCCTGTCGCTCAACCTCCACGGCGAATCCCGTTCCACCTCAGACACAAGGTGGAAGAGAAGCTACAGGAACTCATTGATAAAGACATTATCGAGCCAGTGTCAGGACCTATCGTCGTCCCAAGCCCAATGGTGAAGCTAGAGTTTGTATCGATATGAGAAGAGCAAATGCAGCTGTTATCCGTGAGCGGCACCCCATCCCCACCTTAGAAGAAACCCTTGAGGCCCTCAACGGGCGTCAGTGTTCAGTAAACTTGATCTCAAATGGGGATATCACCAGGTCGAGATCGACGACGACTCGAGAGACATTACAACATTTGTAACGCATAAGGGCGTAATGAGATATAAACGCCTCATCTTTGGTTTATCTTCGGCATCAGAGGTCTACCAATATGCAATTCAGCAAGCGCTTACAGGTCTCGAAGGCGTTAGGAATATATCTGACGACATCATTGTCTTCGCGGACAACACCAGGGAGCATGACCGAAGGTTGGCGAGTATTGGAGAGACTGGAAGACAGAAACTTAACGCTGAACGCGGGAAGTGCGTCTTCCGAGCAGAAAGCCTGTCATTCTTCGGCTTCACTATCGGCAAGAATGGCATCGCCCCAGATGCGAAGAAGGTAGAAGCAATAAAGAATGCTCGGAAACCAACGACGCCAAGCGAAGTTCGCTCTTTCTTGGGATTGGTCAATTACTGTGGCCGATTCATCCAGAATCTCGCGACGACCACCGAGCCACTTAGAGAATTGACGCGTGGTGATATGCCATGGTCATGGGGTCCACGACAGGAGGAAGCGTTCAACACCCTCTGTGCAGCACTTACCAGTGATACGGTCATGGCTCATTTCGTCACCGGAGCGCCAACAGAGCTTCAGTGGACGCCAGTCCCTTCGGACTCGGAGCTATTCTCACACAGACCTTCGAGGGTGTCAGCCGTCCAGTTGCATACGCTAGCCGTTCGTTAACAGACGTCGAGCGTCGCTACTCGCAAACTGAACGCGAAGCGTTAGCTGTTGTGTGGGGATGTGAGCGATTTCACCTCTATCTGATCGGGGCAGAGTTCGATCTCCTTACAGACCACAAGCCGTTGGAAGTGATCTACAGTCCTCGCGGTAAGCCTCATGCCCGTATTGAGAGATGGGCATTACGTCTGCAACAGTACAGATTCCAGATTCGACACATGCCTGGGAAGACAAACCCAGCAGATGTGCTATCACGTCTACCGCTTAGTAACCAGCCACAAGGAGATCTTCACGACATCGCAGAAGAGTATGTTGAAGCGATTGTTGCATACGCGATACCCCGTGCCCTATCTCGTGAGGAAATTAAGCAAGCCTCCCAAGATGACCCGGAAATTAAATGTGTCATAGAAGCAATTCGCTCAGGCAAGTGGCCTGATGACGGGCGACTTAGTGTATATCGAAAGGTCGCAAATGAGCTCACATCGACAGACGGAATTCTAGTGCGTGGAACCAGAATCGTGATCCCAAATGACCTAAGAAAGCGTACCCTAGATATCGCGCACGAATCGCATCAAGGCATTGTCCGTCTAAAACAAGCCTTGCGTACCAAAGTGTGGTGGCCACACATCGACGAGCAAGCTGAATGCCTTGTGAAAGAGTGTAGAGTCTGCCAAGCAGAAATGCCTACCCCTCCACCAGTGCCTCTTTGTCCTTCCGCAATGCCCAGCTCCCGTGGAGCCGTGTACATATTGATTTGTGTGGACCTCTCCCCACAGGAGAGACTTTGCTTGTTGTAATTGATGCAGCCACGAGATGGCCAGAGGTGGAGATTTTGCGATCAACGACAGCGACAACGATCATCTCGCGACTAAATCGCATCTTCGCGCAACATGGTTACCCAGATGAAATCGTTTCCGATAATGGCCCACAATTCACCTCGCGCGAATTCGCAGACTACGTGAAGTCTACAGGCATCGAGCACAGACGCGTTACTCCGTATCATCCGCAAGCAAACGCAGAAGTTGAAAGATTCAACGCAACACTCATGAAAGCGATCCGAACCGCGAGAAACAGTGGTCGTGATTGGCATCAAGCGATCTACAATTTCTTGCTTACATATCGCTCAACACCTCATCCAGCCACAAAGGAGACCCCAGCGAAGCTTCTGTACAATCGCGAAATACGTAACAAGCTACCTTCGCTACCACGCTCAAGTCCGCGAAAAGCATTCGCAAAAGCACGACGTCATGATCGGAAGTACAAAGCACACATGAAATCCTATCATGATGGGAGGAAGAGATTCCTGAAGCGGAATATCTGTCAGGAGATCATGTGTTAATCATGCAGAAGAAAAGTGATAAGTTCTCGAGTAGATATGATCCAAGCCCTTGGCTTGTTACATCTGTCAAAGGAGGAAGTGTAAAGCTAAAACGCGGAAATGAAAATACCATGCGCTATATGTCACAAATCCGGAAAGTACCATATTCGCAACGCGACTACGATCTCCAGAATGATCTCGATGATGACTACAAACAACGCGATCGTGAACAGCGTAATGATCGTCCGCATGAAAATGATCTACGCAGATCACAGCGAAATACACACCCACCAGACAGACTCTCGTACTATCACTCAGGAGTTATTATGTAACTATTAATTTATCTGGAAGACATTTACATGGTGAACACTAATCCATACCATGACTTTGAACTGGAACGCTAAATGAATACATTGTTAGAGACTCAGTTAAAGAATAGACTGAACTTTTGAATGCCTTATTTTATGCCATGTTCATTAATTTTGTCATGTGAATTTATATCACTGTTATTCCATGCCACAGTCAATACATGGGTTACTGTTTTATGCCATGCCCAATTCTATGACGTTCAGACACTTTATATTGTTGCATGCTGATCTCTAAAATGCCAGGATATTTTATTAGTTGAAACACGATTGATTTATGTGTACAAAATTACATAATGTTGATCCTCATGATTATTGGTCAATGTCTATGAGACAGAGAATTCTACTATTTACACTTGTCATATTTCTGTTGTTTTGTGCACATCAAGTTTGGACTCTACATGAAAACAATTGATTAAGATTAGTTAGTCAGCACTATACAGAAAGTTTAATGATACATGTATGTTGAAGTTATATTCAGTAGACTGATGACACGAAAACCAGATTGATTCATCTTGCATGCTTATTTCAGTCTTATCATTTAAAGAACAAAATAGTTCTTATTAGTCAAAGTCGACTATATGTGAATTATAGGGATTCATTCATGATGCTTATTCATTATCTCTTGGTTACATGTTGAAGGTTTGAAATGTGTTAAAGAGCTGTGCTCTTGTTTGGATTATTGCTAAGTTTGAGCAAAATTTGTTTTTGTTGCACATGTTTCAATCATGTTGTTTCTGCTTTCTAAGAGTGACATATTTAAATAGTCCAGAGCCAAAATTACACATATGACTGAATTACAAGCTATGTCTGAGAAAATATAATGCATTTACATCAGAAGTTTTCAAGAAAATTGTTTAATATCATCTAATGCTGAAAATCACTTTTTATCCGAGAAGGAAAGGGATATTGTGTTTGTGTATTGTTTACATTCCAATCTTGGTTCTTTCCATCGCACTTCAGTTGACCCCAAATGTAATACATTCTTGTACGCGCAACATTCCTTTGATGTAAACTTTCCCACCATTGCCATATGTGTTATGTAATGTGTAAGTGATACACACATCCAGTTGATATGTAAAGTGGACATACAGAATTGTGTACGAGCGAGAATCATCTAATAAAGTATTCTCACTTGTTATTTGGACACCGTCAAATCAACTTGTCATGTCTCATTCCTTAGTCTCTCTCCTTAATACACAATACCGTCGGTCGCCGGTCGATTTTAGGTCAAAACTGGGCGAAATCGGGGAGCTTCTTCGTGCGGCGTCCCGGCAGTGACCGACTGATCTCCCAGCGGCGACCAGGTGGCGACCGCTCGCCAACCTTTGACCTAGATTTTTAACCTAATCGCTTGACGGCGAACGCTCGATTAGGTCGTTGACCGGGGGGCGACCGCCCGGGCACTGAGCGTATTTTGGGCGGCGAGCGAAAAGTGAGCAGCAGGCACCGCCCGAATTTTAACTCCGCGCTAAAACTTCAGCGGCGACCGAGCGATGCCCGGGCGAAATTGGCTAAAACAGTTGAAACGGTAGATTGAAATTTATGAGTTTCAATAGGAAGTCGGCACACTTGTACATATGACAGTTGGGTTATTGTTCCACAATCAATATCCTTCAGTATTCCTAACTTCAACACCGGACTCGACACTGTTTACTAAATATAAACTCTAACCCTGACCTCAAACATTTGATAAAATAAAGCCCAGAGCAAATTTTGTATCACTAATTATATTACTTACGCGGCCCTTGATCCCTTGTCTTCTGTTCTGCTTCATGACTGGGTCGTCAAATAGAGTCACATGACCTCCGAGTATAGACCTGGAGTCCATCCCTCGGTAGCCGATGCCGTGCTGGTCATCCTTGAGAGCAAACATGAAGTCTTGAATATCATCCGGAGCAAAGAGGAAGCCTCTCATGAAGTCCTCCTCATCGCTATCTTCATTTGGGCTCGTCATCATCTTCCTTGTCATCCTCATCTTTATCCTCATCATCACCCTGTGGTTCAAGGATTGGTGGTCTGGCACATCCATATACCTTCCCATCATCTACAGGAAAAAGGTAAATGAATGATAACATAGTATGACTGCTCCATATTGCAATGAAGTGAAGAAGAAATAGCTCTGGAATGGGGGAAAAAAATGTTACATTGTTCAGGAGGGACATGTTCATGTACCATAAGAAATAGGTTTAAAACAACTTGTCCCCTACCCCCTCATATACATTAAAAACCTTTAAAATTCTTGTATTTGTTTAGGATTGATGAGAGCTTACAATACCTAATCAAGGTTTATTTTGCTTTCTAATACATGTACATACCTCCACCTTTCTTCTTCCTCCTTTTCCCTCTCTTCTTTCTTTCCATCTTTGGTCCAACCCCTTGTCCAGGCTTCCATCCCATTCTGCGAAGTAGCCTTGCACCACTGGTCTCACTGTATTGAACATGGAAAAACGAATATACCTTCAGTATCATGGTGAAAAAACCTTTAACTCAATTTCTGGCATTTTTTTTTCTCTCTTAACTTTTTTGAAGCAATCAGAGAATCAATAGTGACTCCTAAAAATGTTACAGATTGTTTTTCAATGAGAGGCAAGCCATCAATCTCAATATTACAATTTCTTATATCATGTACGTTAGTCTTTTATAATAAATGAAATTTGTTTTACTAAGATTTAATGACAATTTATTAGATTTAAACCACCTAGAAATTTTCATTAATTCACAGTTTAACCGCGTTATGAGCGTATCCAAGTTTTTATGGAAATAAGAAATACTTGTATCATAAGCAAAGATGATAAAATTTAAGAGTGAAGAGGTTTCAATAATATCATTTACATAAATAATAAATAACAATGGACCCAATATAGATCCTTGTGGTACTCCACATTTAATAGTTAATTTTGGTGATTCATGATTTTGAAAAGATACGTATTGTTGTCTGTCTTGTAAATAATTTGTAAACCATGAAAGAGCTTGACCTCTTACGCCATAGTATTGTAATTTATGAATTAATATTTTATGATCAATCGTATCAAAAGCTTTTGACAAGTCCATAAATACTCCAATAATATGTTCACTGTTCGCAAAAGCCTCTATTATTTTATCATACATATGCAAAATTGCGTGTCGGTAGAATGACCAATTCTAAAGCCGAACTGGTTAGGAATCAATGAATTATTTTTTTGTAAGAAAGTGTTAAGTCTTTTATATATTATTTTTTCAAGAATTTTAGAGATAGTTGGTAATAATGATATTGGCCTATAATTACTTATTAGTGAGGAATCTTCCTTTTTATAAATAGGAATTACTTTAGCGATTTTAAACAAATTTGGGCATACACCCATTGAAATTGATAGATTAAATATATATGTCAGGGGGGTTACGATATTAAAGATTATTTATACTATTATGGCCACTAGATTTTGTAGAATTTAGGTGTTGAACTACATTAATAATTTCATAATCATTTGTTGGAGTAAGAAATAAGGAATTGTCACATGGGAAATTCAAGGACTTATTGTAGTCCATGTCACCTGAATCAATATTAGCTGCCAAATTAGGGCCTACATCTACATAATACTCATTAAAAGCTTTTAAAATTTTAATTGGATCTGTTATTTGTTGTTCATTAATTAAGAAACATTTATTACTTTCTTTATTTTTCTTGCCTAAGAGTTCCTTTAAAGTTTTCCATAATAAATTATTGTTAGTTTGATTACTTTCTATGTTGTTAGAATAATATAACTTCTTGGACAATCATATAAGAGATGTAAGATGATTCCTATACGTTTTATACTTCTTAAGCTTGTCGTTACATTGACTTGTAAGGGCATCCTTATACAACTTATTACGACTATGGAACGCAAAATACCCTTAGTAATCCATGGTTGTTTGGCCTTTTTACCTTTTTTATTTTGACAAGGGTATATTCTTATGATAATAATATAATACAAGTTCCAGAAATTTTTCATATGCTAAATTTACGTCAGATACACATAATACATCGACCCATTCTTCTTGGGCTAAATCAAAGTTTAATCATTCAATATTTTGTTTTGTTTGTTTTCTATACATTGCACAATTATTTTTAGTAATTCTTTGAACAAATTGAATTTTAGAAATAATAAATATCGGTAAATGATCAGAAATATCGTAATATAACAGACCATTTATAAAATTATTATGAGCTACATTCGAAAAATATTATCAATGAGAGTTTGAGAAATACATGAAATTCTTGTTGGTTAATCAATGTGTGAATATGTGAATATTAGAATTTAAAAGATTAATGTTAAAATCGCCCATTATATAAACTTCTTTATTTTCTCGGGAAACAATATCAAGACATCTATCAAAATTGTCCAAGAAAATATCTACATTATGATTAGGGGGTCTATACATTATGCCAACTATTATGTTTTTGGTTTTATCATTTAATATTTCAATAAATAAATCTTCAGCACCTTCAGTGTGTAAGTCGGACCTAACTTTAATTTTTAAATGATTATGTATGTATAGCGCTACTCCGCCTCCTCTACCATTACCACGATCAGAACGAAACATGTGATAGTTTGGTATATTAAAAGAGGTGGGGAATTTTTATGAAGCCAAGTTTCAGACAAGCCTATTATTGAAAATTGGAAGTTATTTAGTTTTAAAAACAGTTCTTGTACGGACTCAAAATTCTTATTAAACTTCTAGTATTAACATGAAATAGGCTGAAGTCAGGATTAGCTTGAAGATGCATGGAGTTTGAGTCAGCCTTCATTTGATCGCTATTATTAGATGAATTAAAACTAGAATTAAATTTTTCTACTGTATAATAATTACTTTCAACATGTCTCAAACCTTGGTCAAGATTTGCATTAGGAAAAATCATTCAGAATTTTGGAATATCCAAAATATACAAGAAAAGCCACAGAGAGCGCGCTATGTGTGTGTGTGTGTGTGTGTGAGTTTGTGTTCATGTGTGAAAGTGCTGAAAATAAAAGTGTTGTAAGAAATCATAAGTGAAGGAAAAAATGGCAACATAATCATAATCACTTGCAGGTCTCAAAAGCAGTGTTTGTAGCCCATGGGACATAAATATAGCTATTCAGATTAATTATGCAAGTATATCGAGTTATTTTTTGGTATTCTTTAAATAAAAAGTAACTTTATTATCATGAATTGTGAACATATAGAATACATTGTAAAAGAAATAGTATAGAAATAAAGCGCAATCTAATGCGTACTTTAAACATGCAATATTATTTATGTTTTTAAATAACCTAATGTTTACAACGTAATATGTAAAACTTCCCCCAAAAAAGATGCTAAACTTAAACAAAGGAAAGGTTTAATTTGCACTCGTGATTAGACTAAACAAATAATGAGAGACACTGACAAAAGTCAGAGTAAGAGCAGCTGGTATGTACGAGCCAGAACCTTGTTGGCATAAAGAACAAACGAATGCATTCAATGAAATAAATAATCATTTCCCACACATTAGTTAGCCGTTCGGATGATACGTGGAGTCGACAAATACCAGAGCCTGCACAAACAGGGACAATACTACATGCCACCCTCACAACGCAACCGAATCCAAAGCACGAACCCCAGCAGAGCGCCCCGCCACGAATAACTGCATCCCGACAGCCAGAACGCAAACCGCACACACGTGACGCCAGGCAGGACAATCCTTAATGTTTGTCTCACCTAGCAACAACGAACGTACGCCATTCGCACCCCCACCACCGAAACACAATCACCCGCATCAGGCGAAAGAACAAACCTGCAACGAGGCACCCACAACAAAGATCCCGCACAAACCCTAGCCTGTATTTTGATACCATGTATCTTCATACTTCATGACCCTTTAAACTTTGACCTCATGACCCTAAAATCTAATCAGTGTATTGGCTCTGCAAGATGCATACATGACCCAAGTTTGGCGGTCCTGAGTTTGATAGTAATCCATCCATCAGTATTGACAATGCATTCACAAGCTATATTTGCATACATAATAAGCCCTGTGACCTTTGACCTCATGACCCCAAAATGTAATCAGTTCGTTGGCTCTGCAAGATACATACATGACCCAACTTTGGCGGTAATCCATCAATCGGTTCCTGTGATAATGCGATCACAAGCTATTTTTGCATACATAATGAGCCCTGTGACCTTTGATCTTTGACCTCGTGACCCCAAAATCTAATCACTCTTCTGGCTCTGCAAGATACATACATGACCCAAGTTTGGCTGTAATCCATCAATCGGTTCTTGAGATAACGCGATCACGAACGGGACGTGCGTACTTACATACATACGGACAGACGGACGGACGGACAACCAGAAAACATAATGCCTCCGCTACATTGTAGCGGAGGCATAACAAACATTGACAAAACAAAAATGTATCAGAATGAGAATAATCCTTGCTATGCCTTATACTTACTCTGTAGGTTTAATGATGTCTTGTATCCTACCATCATCAGGGATGATGCTGAAATCTGGAGCTGGTCTTTTGTTGGATCCCACCTCCTCACCAGCAAACCTCTGAGTTGTTACAAGCTTCCGTGGAGCTATCCCATACTCTCCTTTGTCCTGTCAATCAAATAATACAACAGTGTTTACTTTACAAAATCAGAATTAACAAGTCAACGTTAAGCGTAGCATCCCCTTGCTGGTTACAAATGGCCTATATTTAGCTTTTTGCATATTTAATGAGCTGTGACCTTTGACTTTGACGTACATACACAACAACATTACTTACGTTATTGAATGAAAACCACATTTTCGCATAGTTAATGAGCTATGACCTTTGACCAACATACCCCAAATTCAAACTTGGGCTGTATTTTGATACCATGTACCTTCATTTTAAATTTCATGAAAATCCGTCAAACATTACGAAAGTTAATGAATGGAAACCAAATTTTTTGAATAATTAGCTTTTTTTCACATATTTAATGAGCTATGACCTTTGACCTAAAAACTCCGAAATCGAACTTAGGCTGTGTTTTGATACCATGTACTTTCATATCAAAATTCATTATAATCCGTCAAACCTTACTAAAGTTATCGAACAGAAACCAAATTTTCGAATAACTAGCTTTTTTTCACATATTTAATGAGCTATGACCTTTGACTTTTGACCTAAAACCTCCGAAATCGAACTTAGGCTGTGTTTTGATACCATGTACCTTCATATCAAATTTCATTAAAATCCATCAAACATTATTAAGTTATCGAACGGAAACCAGATTTGTTATGCTACTATATCCCTCGACTTTGTGGTTGAGGGATAATAAAGTTATCCCATACTTTGTCCTCTAATGGAATATCAATGCACAGAGTGTTGCATGAAGTTAAAGTAAATTTAATTATAATAATAAATCATTGTGACTTGCCCTACCTAACAACACGTAATATATGCAATTTGCATTCTGATAACTATTCGTAAAAATAGCGCATATCATCAGCGTACATGTACTGTACATACAGAGTTACACACATTCGTCTATGTTCAGTCTGTATCCAATTGCAGTGAGCTAAACTGCTCGGCAAAACTAGGCAACATTGTCATTTACATTAAGAGTATGCTACCTACTCCAACGTGGAAATCAACATCATTATTGTAATTGTTGTTCGCGTACGAAAGGAAAAGAAAATATTTAAACTAGATGGATCTGCGCGCAGTCGAATATAGAGCGATTTTAGAGCGATTTTACAAACCAAACCAGAAGCAATTTTTAAAATTCATATTTTGATTGTAATCCATTAACAGGTTCTCAGAATATCATGATTACAAGCTATTTTTCATATACTGTACATGTATGACCCTCTGATCTTTGACCTCATGACCCTAAAATCTAATTGGTTCATTGGCTCTGCCAGATACATATATGTCCTGAGTTAGATAGTAATCCATCAATCGGTTCTTGAGATAATGCGATCAAGAGCTATTTTTGCATACATAATGAGCCCTGTGACCTATGACCTTGTGATGCCAAAATCTAATCAGTTCATTAGCTCTGCAAGTTACATACATGACCCAAGTTTAGCGGTAATCCATCAATCGGTTCTTGAGATAACGCAGTCACGAGAACAGGACTTACGGACGGACGGACGGACGGACGGACAACCCAAAAACATAATGCCTTTTGTAGCGGAGGCATAAAAACCATTAATAATTGTACAAGCCTTGACTGGTAAATCCATATTTCTGACAATTTGTCTGCAGCAAGTCCAAAGTCCACACAGCATGCATGCTGCATTGCAGCAAAGCTTTTCTGAGCGAGCTAGCTGGGCCTCCAAAGCAAAACATGGCTGCGTGACCTCCCGTTTCGCTTACCTTTGAGCAGAAATGTCTGCCCCCTGCATTAAAGGCATTGTTTAACAATGCCAAATCGTAGATGCATGGCCCTATCTTGATAATTAGACGGGTGATCGGCTTGTAAACGTCATGGGATTCCTGACTGACCTAAAGGTTTATAATTATGATTGCAGCATGAGCTAAATCCAGGATTTTGTTTAGAATCTGAGACAAAGATACCCGGCAAAGCAACAAGTAATGTATGCAGACTGGATTCCATCCATAAATTTGAATATGTTAGTAAACTGGTAGACCTATTACATTTTTTAAATTTTCAAATACTGTGGCATCGTTCAAGGGGTAGGGTCCGCTTACATCTTCATCCATGTAATCCTCTGGTTTGTGATCATGTTGATTAGCCTTCTTCCCTCTTGAAGATACAAAGGTGGAAGGGGTAAAACCTGTGAAGAAGAAATCAACAGGATGTACTTTACTTGGCTACAAATCAAATTGTATAGTAACTGTCTTTAGAAAGTAAAATTTCAATGCATTCAATGATTTGTTTACTACATTTATATCCAGTGACTCAAAATAGAGCGAGGGGCCACAAATCAAACATTTCTGCATACTTTTTCTTCTTGAAAGGACCAAACCTGATGGAGCAAATATGGGTAAACATACAAGGAAGGTCCTATGTTCATAAAGAAGAGAATGGTTTGTTTCTAAGAAAAGTGTATTTGAACGATTTGTTTTGTACTCATTTCAAAATGATGTAACCTTGTAAATCATGAATAAAGTCAGAATGTGATTTACAAATATCCAAAATGCAAGCAACACCAACACATTTATTTTCAAAGGGTGCTTAAACCCCTTTGAGATGTTTATAAAACATCATTTGTTTGTGTTCATATACTCATTCAACTTTACCCTCTTTAGATCCGACCGTGTTGAAGAAGCCAGCTGAAAACCCTCCAGTAAAGGCTCCATGGAAACGTTGACGACCTTGTCGATCATGAACAACCTGGTCCTGTACTGATATAGGTTTTGGAAGAGGCTCATCTGTCAAATCATAAAAGAAATATTTGCCATTAGTATACTGAACTCATTGCTATTATCATAAAGGAAGTATCAAATTGACAACGCATCGTGTACATCGTATTATTTCCATTTCAGGCGGAACCAACATCGCGAACTCTTGTAAGAGGTCAGCACTTTTGTCATGTAAATCGAACGTTAGCTCATTATCATCAGGAACATGTGGAAGGTAAGCAAAATCGCTATCACTCCTGTATCAAAACCTCATATTTTTAATTAAATTCCTGACCCATTTCAAAGTGCTTTGTATGAAAAGAAAGAAGAGTCTACTAGCGAACTCCAAAGTCAGTGTGCACGGTTCCTCAGCTGTGGGAAGGGTATGAAATAGTGTTTGTGGGTATGCATGGCTAAATGCCACTTCCCCTACCCCCCCCCCCCTCCCCACCTATGTGAAAGACAGATTTCAAAGTGGAGCAGCGGTATTAGTGGGTATATCTGTCTGAAGGCCATTAGTAATACTGGTGTGAAAAGTCAATACCGAAAAAGCCTACTTCAAAAGTTCATAACTTTCTTATTTTCAATCAGAATTTGCTCAAACTTTCACTGATCTATTCCTCTCATTTTTCTACTTCTATTAAATATTTAAACCAACTTGATTTTAGGGTAGCCTCTGTTTAATATAACCGTGTTCGCCATGTAGAACTTTAGCTCCCATCGGCTCCCATCCCGCGCATGCGCTTACGTTCCGGTCTCAGCCTCATTTGCCCAGAAGGGCCCTTCTGATTGGCTATCGCTAGATGCCATTTGCTCAAGGTTATAACATATTAGTACAAGGAGAAAGCTTGCAATTTTCCGTTCAATCTGATACCAAACTCATGATATTCCAGTCAAACCTCGATTTTGTAAGATTTTTTTCAGCATCCTTAAAAAGCTAAGTTATTAAATTTAAGCCTTACTTAAGTTTGATAAGTTCTCATTTTCGTCATATCTAAAGAGAAGGTCGAGTTCTGGGGAGAGGTGAAAAATAATTTGTGAGCATTATCCTTGTAATTATGCAAGTGTGGAAGAACATCAGAGAAAACATGTCGCCTGAAAAGCATGGCTCTTCAAATGCCTTTATATTCTAAATATGACAAGTAACTTAAAGTCAAAACCGCTCAAGCGGTCAGCCAATGAGAGCGCATTAACAGTCAGACCGCAGCACGCACGCTAATGAGTCGATCTGCCGAGTTTTATCGTGCCTCTCGTTCGGGCCGGCTATAGAATTTCACGTCTCGCCCTTTGCGAGAATTCCCGTGATTTTTCGAGGAAGGATGAACGTAGCCACCAATTTAGCTGTTGCACTGAGCATGCGCATTATTCCTAAAAGCACTGTGGGGTAAGTTGACTTACGATAAATTCTCTTTCGTTTGATGTATAATTTTCATATTTTTCGCTGTTTTAAAGGTCTCATTGGAAGCATGGAAACTAGAGCAATTTTCAGAGATTTTGCATTCGTAAATTTGATCACTTTGCTACTTTCCGTGATCCTGACCCGTGCAAGAAATCCAGTTTATTTTCGATTCTTATTTTGGTTGCAATAAATATCAAGTTTGTCGAAACTGTTATAAAAAGTCAGAGTCGCTAGCATTTTAGGGGATTTTTGAGGGCACAAAGTGCGTAAAAAACCCCAATTTACCGGAAGTTGATGCCGTTTATCGTTCATGTGGCGGGAAATCTCGGTGTTGCTGTAGTAACCGGGAATCGTTGCTCGCATTCCCCCACAGATGGAGATCAGTCCCATGTCTTCATTTTCATGTCATGTTTTGTTCGGTACAGGGGTCGACTGTGCTTCAAAAGTTGAAGTCCGTGTTACTGTTAAAGATACTATGTCCCTTTTGCAGCCAACATCAAATTCTGTAGAACTTTGCAGGAATTATGAATATGTCATGTAGGTCTAGACCCTATGTCCTATCTGTGAAATTTAAACGTTAGCAGTGTCCTAATAATATTCAAATTATTCAAGGAAACAAGTTTACTTGCTAGACTTCACTCAGTTCACTGTCATGTCAGACACTATATTGAGTGACTGACTGGCTTTTTTCATCTTCGGTAATAACATACATAAAACGAGCTGTAAAGGGTACATGAGCATATGTCTACATCAATAACCCACTTCTTGTAATGGCCAAAATTAAACTGATTGAATCTTTGCGCAGCATAAAACGTACGACCATTCGGTAAAATGGTCTGAAAAATCAGGCTATTATTACTTACTAGCTCCTAAGTCGATTCAACAACTAATACCTCTTTATTGCCTTAAATTTCATGTCTTATACAATTTTACGTCTCGTAGGCACTTCAAAGAGAAAGTAAATGATTTCTCATCTAGATCTACATGAGAAAATTGTTTAGTAGATATTGAGTGGAAGCCCTGGGAACAGAAGAAAAGCATTGTATACACAGGACAGATATTTTCAATGATGTGCATTTATGAGTGATATTTAATACATAATAAATGACTGATTGTTTATTTTCCTATAACTTTAACATTTTAGGTTCTGACAAGCTGCAGTGGCAAGATAACTCTTAGAGAGGGAACACCCCCTGTCCCATTCAAACATCCAACCCCTGTTCCAACGGACCACCCTCCTGATGATGACTGTGACATCACATCTCTGCCTGTAAGATTTTAGTTGTTATTTCCTTTATATAGGGACAAAATCAATTATAATTGTTAAATTGTTGAATTGTTTAGGCACTTCAAAAATAAAAGAAGTAATTGGAGAAAGTAAATGATTTCTCATGTACATGAGAACATTGTGTAGTAGATATTGAGTGGAAGCCCTGGGGAACAGAAGAAAAAACATTGTATACACAGATATTTTTGATGATGTGCATTTACGAGTGATATTACATAAAACATGACTGATTGTTTATTTTCCTATAACTTTAATATTTCAGGTGCTGACAAGCTGCAATGGCCAGATGACTCCAAGAGAGGGAACACCCCCTGTTCCAACGGACCACCCTCCTGATTTTGACTGTGACACTCACACTATACTTGCTCTCTCATATGCTGAGCCAGAAGTCATAAACAATAAGTCATTTGCTTTGTTGCCACTTGGGTAAGCAAAGGGCCACCATGCAAAAAGAACAATGTGGCCCATGTGCCTTGTGTAATAAAAAAATCGTTCTTAAAATACTACCATCTCTCCACCATGCAATCCGAGCCATTACAATCAATAAGCAAAGAAGCCCATGCTAATGTAGAAAGTTTATGTACCCTGACATAACTAAGTATGGTTTTAAGGTATCACAGCATGATGGAGAGGTATTAGTTGATGTTGAGTGGGATTCTGCTGAAAATGTAAATAAGATTAAAGAAAATGTGGTTTACCTTACCCGTGGATGTGCATGCTCCAAGAACAAATGTAAAAATCGACAGTGTAAATGCAAGAAGCAAAATAATTTTTGTGGTCCGGGCTGTCGGTGCAAAGGTTGTGAAAATGTTCCCGGTGTTCACTTCAAACAGTTCAGAATCAAACATTTCAAAGTGAAGATGATAATGATGATTATGATTCTGTTGATGCCTACAGTGATGTTGTTAATGATGACAGTTATGATGAAGATGGCGATGATGAAGGTGCCAACTACATGACCTCTACTACTCATTCTGACAAGGCAAATTACTTTACCTCAAATTTGATTAGTTCAGATTCCGAAGATTCGGATGAAATTGAGTCATGAGGAGTTATTAACGAACTACATGTATATATTTTCCTCTTCTGTTACGGGTATACTTGGTAATTAATTTTGTACCTAAGATATTTTCTGTATTTACAGTATTCTGAGGCTGGCTATGCCATATTGTTTGCCAGTTTCTTCATGCCAGTCACCATTGTATTTTGGAGGAAATTTTTGTCTATTTGTATGTGTTCATAGTTTTAGGTGACTGTGCTGAATGTATTTCCTTGCCAAATGCTATGCCAAATATTATGCCATATATATTGTACATTCTTGTGTGTGTGTGTGTACAGGAACATACATAGATGTAAATCATTATAAGATGCCAAAATGTACATGTAGTAATTTTTGCACATTTAAAGTGTTTGACACTTTGACAAGACTGTGCTGAATGCTTTTCCTTGCCAAATATTTTGGCAAAGAGTTATGTGTACATACAAGTAGAAAGGAGTAAATTATTATATGCTTTGATAGATATATTAATCTGTTGGCTGTTGGTGCTTTGATACTAGCTTATTTTATGAGCATGCAGTCACATATGAAGTTATGTGCTTCGCCATTTAGCCATTGTGAATTTTTAAAGCTTTATGATGATTGATTTTCATTTTCACATTGCCAGTATCTGTAAATGTGCAAAATTATTTAATGTCTTTCTTCCGTTTCATATCTTGAACTAAAAAATTAAAAATTACAATTCAGTGCTATTGGAACATGGATGATATATCATATAGATATGGCCTTGAAATACCTGTCTCTGTAGAGATTACATATAATTGTTTTCACCATGAAGAACATGTTTGCAACTTGTACAGCAGAATCTTGAACATGATGAAATATTGATAACGTGATTACAGATGACATATACATTCATGTTTTATTTGCTTTATTTTTAGGTACAAATTATTAATCTTCAACACATACCTCAGCTCAGGACAAACTGGAAATAAAAGTGTGTGATTCCTATTTTGTACTTATTTGATACCGCATATATTATATATTCTATTCTCTATGTACCATTACTTTTCTGTAAAGTGTGTGAAACTGATCACCTTTTTTTATTCTTGCATATATTGTAAGCTATAATCTATATGTCTTCATTTAAGATATGTTTGTTTTAATAAAGTTCTTTCATATGTTGATGAAAGAGAGATGAAAATTACTGATTGATAACCTGATTCTCTTCATATTACAGTGTATTTCTCTTTTTTTTCTTCACTTTTACACACATTTTTCAAACATAATTGATTAGCTTTATTGATTACAAAAAAACACAGGCTGAAACATATTGAAATTACAGAAGTAGACATCAATTAAAATACATATCTATTTTTAAAAACCAATTCGATAAAATACATCAATATACAAAGTAGAAATAACACTGAACAATGAAATGAAGGGAAAATAATATGACAACTAAAGGGAAATGAGAAGACCATACAGAAAAACTTATCAGAAAAAAACTTGCCGGTATGTAAAAATCTAAATAATTTTATATCGGACCAATAGCACATGAAAGTCGTGAATATTTACGCAAGCATGATAATACAATATGAATTTGAATTGTAATCAGGTAGTCAAAATTTAGAGACATTGTAGTTCTATAATTTATGGAATCTAGGAAGGGAAAAATGAATGGGTGCAAGTATTAAATATTAATGAAGCGTAAATGTTGTTTGTCTTAAGAAAAAAAAAGCATAAATAATTTGCTTAATTTCTACGGTTATATTGATATTTATAATTCTACCTCAAAACAAAATGACAAAATGGTAGTACAAAAGAAAAGTCAGCGAGGTGAATTCCAGGGGTGAATTATATACACAACCACACTGACATTTGGGAAATCATTACTACTTTTGCCACACAAAAATGAACATGTGGGACAAGATCAAACAAGGTACGAGTTTAAAAAGACTCGATTGCCGATCTCATTTTAAAAAAAGAGTCTTACAGCTAAGTACACATTTATTCTGTTTTAATTGGAAGTCAAATTGCCGTTGGATTGTATTTTCAAGGTAGAATTTAGAGAAAACAAATCGAAATCGATTTCAAAAGAACGTTTGAGAAAAGTTCGTTGACCGCGCCGCGATCCAACCAGCCAATCAGAGAGCGCGCATAGGCCGATGGACTACAGCCTAAAAATGGGCGATTTCCTCGAGGAATGCGTTTGGAATCGGACATTTATTTCTGTGATCCTGACCCGTGCATAAAATAAAATGACAAATTATCGCCATATTTCGGCAAGTATATATCTAATATGCTTGAAACACCAAAAAATGTTGAGTCGCGGTAAAAGTCATGGAATTTGTAGCATTTGTTTGCATATGACTGATTTTTCTACCACTAAACAGAACGCCAACCGTAAATAAATGCCTACAACTTTATAAATCATAGCGGATTTTCATTTCATAAAAAAGAGCAAGTTTTCTTCTTTCAGAAAATGTGCACTTTTGATAGGTTTTGACCTTGCGTATGGGTAATAATAATGTTTCAAATGGCAAAGAGCACTGGCTCATTACGTATTCATGACCCCGTTCGGCGTGCATAGGAGTACGATAAATACGAACACTTATCAGGGCGCTGCGGTCTGACTGTTAACTCCCTGTATGGCGCTCAGTGCGTAAAGTTCTATGTGTTTGCTACCGCGACACATCTACTAAGAGTAAGATTAGCATGGCCCCTGGGACAAGGACGACATACACAATCGTGAAGGGACCCAAATTGTAAAATAAGGAGATGTGATCTGTGAGTTGGTCTAGCGGTACGTTCACTTGGTCGGCTCTCTGTCTTCACCTACAAACTGGCTCAGGCTGACCGGAACAACTGCAGAATACCCGCACATTTGAACTGCCAATCGGGTGTAGGGTGTCTGTTGCGCACCCGATGTTGTGTGCTAATATCCTTCCAATAGAGATTGCACGCTTTTATGCAGTCTACATGCATTGCGCGATCATGCAAAATTGGTCAATGTTTTTATTACCAAATCGAGATTCAAACCCTTATTGCTCGTGATCCTGAAGGTGGTACTCAATAAATGAGGTGTCATATGAAGGAGCAGGTTAATCTCCATATTTCCAAGGGGTCATCTCGAAATTCTAAAAATATCTTGGTCAAAACAGCGATTTAAACATTGCTTCCTGGCTAGCTCCGAAATTTGCCACTTTTGAGATATGACGCCCCGAGCGATAAGTAGTCCCAGTCGTAAGGAATAATATATCCATGCGCTTATTTTTTCGCTAGCCCCAAGGGATCACAAGCCATTACAGTTTGAAAATACCCTTCCCCCCATTTTTCGGATCAGCTAACTAGGGAGGCGTGAGCTCCGCTGAGCCCGAACCCATAGTGTCAGCCCGTAAAATCTGCACATGCATATGCATTCGGACCACGCGGGTTTGTTTGTGAATTAGCGAACAGACAGCTTTTAATACACAGCTGAATTAAAACAGCTGAATTGCGCAATATGCAAGCGCACGCGTACGCGTGTTGCTTAACTGCATGCGCAACTCGAAGCGATCGGCAATCCATTGTCTTCAATGGGCACCCACTTTCGGGTTTGTACACACGCGGTCCGATGCATATTCATGTGCAGATTTTACGCTCTATCACCATGGGTTCGGCCGGCGCGGAGCTCACGCCTCCCTACTTAGCTGTGTGGGGAAGGGTATTTTCAAACTGTAATTGTTTGTGATCCCTGGGGGCTAGCGAAAAAATAAGCGCATAGCCATAGATATTTTCCTTAGGACTGGGACTACTTATCGATCGGGGCAACATATCTCAAAAGTGGCAAACCTCGGAGTTAGCCAGGGCACAATGTTTAAATCGCTATTTTGACCAAGATATTTTTAGAATTCCGAGATGACGCCCCTTTGGAAATATGGGGATTCACCAGCTCTTTCATATGACACCTCATTTATTGAGTATCACCTTCAGAATCACAAAGAATAAAGGTTTGAATTTTGATTTAAAAACAAAACAATTTTGCATGATTGCGCAATGCACGTAGACCGCATAGGGATGCGTGCAATCTCTATGGGAAGAATTTTAGCACACAACATTGGGTGCGCGATCAGACACCCTACAAATAGAACTTAAGATTTGGCTGGAATATCATAATGTTGGTATCGGTCAAAACGGAAAATCACAAGCTAGCTCCTCGCACTAATGTCTTATAACATAGAGCCTATGAGAGCCAGCGATAGCCAATCTAAAGGGCCCATGTCGGCTCGGCTAGGCGCCAAATTACGAAAATGAGCTGAGGCGGGAGGAACATAATGCGCATGCGCTGGCTGTATCGCCGCTGTCAGCTAAAGTTCTACGTGGAGTCTCGGAGTCACAGCTGCATCAGATCAGCAGAGCATGTCGGTGCGCAAATCTGTTGTTTTCGGTAGCGGCTGCAGCTGCCCGTCACGAGCAACGTCACGAGCGCGGCGCGGCACAACCACGCAGCCAGCGTTACCCGAGCCCTCTGCCCCTGGGCAGCGCTGTTATGCATGCTCGTGTCGGACTCGTACTAGACCTCTACTACTAGTCTACAAGATCATACATTCATGTAGGTCATAGTAACCCCCCACGCCATAGGTTAACAATCGACCATAGCACTATGATTCAAACATTGCAAGATTGTAGGCTCACATTCACTCACCTTCCTCAATAATTTCAAGAGGGGTCCCAAAGGACACAAAATCAGAGTCGGAGTCGGAGTCCATCGTTGTTGTATTCGGTATTCGGCCGTTCACGGTGTTTCCAAAGGGTAAAATAGAAAATGAAATAAAGGCGTAAACAGCTGTAGTCCAGAATCTGCCCGGTCCTAATTTATTATATTCCCTACACACTTGATTCAAGCCACCGAAGATGGCGTTATCAACAAACTCATAATTATGCTCACCAGCCCAGCCTGAGGAGTCCGAATTTAATGATCACGCCATCATCGGCTGGTAGCAAGTAGGGGAGGTAGCGTTGGTGTGCGGTGGAGATCAAAATTAAATAGGCCAGAGTCTGGACTAAAACAGCTGCTGCTAGACTATATAGCTCTGCTCTTTATATATAGTTAGCTGAGTCTTTATTTTCATTCTCAATAAAGTCTATATCTTCACTCTCAATAAAACAACATACCTAAAATATACAAACAACATAGTTTCATCAATAGAAAACAAAACAGCAATTAGACAAAAACAAATGATGAGAATTAGGATTCAACAAGAAGAACAGAAAGCCTTATTTTGTTGTTGTACGTGGTATTTTATTTCCATCATTCACAGGTGTTACAAATAAATATTTGATAAAAATTCAACAAAGATTGATAATTACATACTATAATTGAAAGCTACATAACATACGACTCATTTGGAAAAATTCAACTTCATTATAGTGTTTTTTAAGATATCTTGAATTACATGCATGAGAAAATAAACACCTTGAGCACTAATTAAACCCATGAATTGGAACCTATGTAAAAGACAGATAAAAAAAAAAATAAGCATACACTTTAATCGTCTTTTAAAAAAATAGAGAGGAAGAGAGAGTATACAAACATATAGCATTTTTAAATAGGGAGCCATTCACAGATTTCTTGGCTCCCTATCCAAAATTAATGCTTTTGATTAATGACTCGCATGCAAAAAATTGCGCTTTTGTAAATTGTGTCCCCAAAATTTTGTTAAGGGACCTAAGAGCTATAGCTCTATGGATAAAACCATAAATTTGATCAGCAGAATCTCATGATTCACTAATTTTTCTATTTGTATGATTTATCCCTAAATGTACTTCTTTACGTGTCAGTTTGTTATTATTGGAATATTTAAAGCGTTCCCGTTTTCACTCCACGCACATATTATTTGTTTACATTCAAAGAAAACAGGTCGGTAAGTTTCTTCATCTTTATCACAAAATGAACATTTTTTTTTCCTTTTTGTAAACTGAAAACGATATAAGTGATGATTTGTGTAAATTATATTGTACAATAGTTCGAACTGGAATTCTTGGAGTCGGCGGGGCGCGTAATTTTTCCCCACTTGAGCTCCGGACCCCAGTATGAACTCATTTGCATACAGCCAATCAGAGCTCATCTTGTCAATAACAAGCTTTATTACGTGTGCAAAAGATTTTATGGATGCGAAAGATAAACCAGGGAGATGAAAGAAGTGCGAAGCTCTCTATACACACAGACAGCGCATGGTGTGCGTGCATACTGCATAACCATGGCATAGGCTTGCAAATGTTTCATTTGTGCTCTAGCATGTCTACCTTTAGCAAATGTATATTATAGATCTACACCTCTGAATATCAGCTTATGAGCTGTGAAAAATTATGACTTAGCACTATATATTTATCATGTTTTACTTCTTTTATCGCAGGAATTCTTACCTGAGAACTATGAATATAGATCACAGCAATTTCATAAGCTGATGTTTAGCCTTTTAGTTTTAGAGGTGTAGATCTATAATAAATTTCTCAACCGTAAAATCTTATAGAAATGAGTCCCTATGTAAAAAATTGAAACTTAGATAGTTAGAACAATTATGTAGTTTTTTGTTTGTATTTATTTTGTTCATGTGGTATTCTCCACTTTTCATGTAGGCTATATATGCTTGCCATATTGTACGTAATATTGTATTTATGTGTACCATAGCCTAGGTTAGATCATTCCTATTTTATAGCGTTATACATTTGTGTTGTTGTTTTGTTGTATTCTGTATATTCTTTGTATTATTAAGCTATGCAGGGAGTTGTGAGTTTACTCCCTGTGCTATGTTTGTATTCTTTATTATGTATCATTATCATGACATATAAATGTGTTGTACTCTCATACACCAGAAGGGGATCGAACTTGAGAGTCAATAAATTCTATTCTATTCTATTCCATTCTATATAGTGGCTTCACACAGACGATAAGGCCTATCTTTGATAGCTATAGAGTAATTTCAATTTAGTGCTAATTAAGTAATAATTTTTCACAGCAATTTTTTAAGCTGATATTATTAGAGGTGTAGAACTATAATACATTTGCTAAAGGTAAACATGCTAGAGCACAAATGAAACATTTACAAGCCATATAGCGCTGTCTGTGTGATTGTGTGTAAGAACTTCGCACCGTTAACCGTTTCGCATCCGTAAAGTCTTAGCACGCGTAAAAGCTTGTTATTGACAAGATGAGCTCTGATTTGCTGTATGCAAATGAGTTCATACTTGGGTCCGGAGCTCAAGTGGGGGAAAAAATTACGCCGGCGGGGCAGGGGGGCACAGTGCCCTCCCACTTTTTCAAGCACCCACAAGTGCCCCTTTTTACATAGAAAAGGTGCTCCTTTAACTTTGTAAGAAGTGCCCCTTTTTACATAGGAATAGTGCCCCTTTCACATTCACACGTGCCCTTATTAATTTGTAAAAGTGCCCCTTTCCCTTTTCAACTCTGATAAGTGCCCCTTTTATTTGGACACGTGCCCCTTTTACTTCCCATTTTCCTTGCAATAAGTGTCCATTTTCCATTCTCATAAGTGCCCTTTTTAATCTCTAGTAAGTGACCCTTTTCATGGACGAGAAGTGCCTCTTTTCACTTTTGATAAGTGCCCCCTCCACCTTTGATAATTGCCCTATTCAAATCTGAGAGGTGCCTCTTTTACTTTGACAAGTGCCCCTTTTCCTTTGTGAGAAGTGCCCCTTTCCCTTTTAATAACTACCCCCCTTTTAACTCGGACAAGCGCATCTTATATTTTCACATGTGCCCCTTTTCCTTTCTAATAAGTGCCCCTTTTCCTAATGCCCCATAAAAAAGAGTCCCTTCCCCTTCTCATAAGTGCCCCTTCTCTTGTAAATGACCCTTTTCAAATACGAGCAAATACTCCTTTTCACTTCAGATAAGTGCCCCCTTCACCTCCGATAAATGCCCCCTTTAAAATCTGATCGTTGCCCATTTTCTTTCAACTAATTCACATTTTCCTTTATTATAAGTGCCCCTTTTCATTTACATAAGTGCCCCTTTTCATATCTGGTCATTGCCCATTTTCAGGTGCGATAAGTGCTTCTTTTCATCTCTGATAATTTCCCTTTTAACAATAATACGTGCCCCTTTTCCTTTCTAATAAGGGACCTATACCCTTTTCACCTCTTATAAATGCCCCTATCAAAATCTGATGGGGGCCCCTTTCCGTCGACAAATGCCCATTTCCTATTTCTCATGACTGACTTTTTCATCCCTGGTGAGTGCCTGTTTTTGAGGGTGTAAGAAGTGCCACATTTTCACCTCTGATAATTACTCTTTGTACTTTGACACATGCTCCTATTCTGTCTGATCAGTGTCCCCTTTTCCTCTCATCATTAAACGCGCCCTAATTTCAAGCGACTAAGTGCAATTTCCCTAAAAGCTCGCTCGCTACGCTCGCACGCATCTATAGATGATATACTTATGTTACTTATCAAAGGTCTTTTCAATCTTCCGTTATGAGAATGTGCTTATAACCCCATCAGGATTGGGTTTTTCCTCTTTATAAGATGTAATTTTTCGCACTGCGACCTCACAAATCTTTAAAAAAATTTCTCGCTCGCTCGCAAATAAATTTTAAGACCATCACACCAAACTGCAAAGTAGGATGCTTAAGCAATATCTTGTATTGTGTATAAAGTGAAACAAATATTGAAATTATCCCTGATAATGTAATCACAATGTAGAGGTATATACCAATGTCTAAAAAAATTGTATATTTTCGCTTTGAGATTTCCCTTTGTAGGTGCCCTTTTGTCCAGAAAGTGCCCTTTTTTCTTGATCCCCCCCCAACTTTGGAAGTCGCTCGGCCGCCCCTGGTCTAAGATGGATCTGGTCTATTTCTTCAATCGACATATTGTGGTCTGAAGACAGACCTTGAAATGAAACGGTACATTAGAAATACGTTTTATACTTGATTTGTAGATCATCTTTGATGTAACATCCGAAAAATTATATATCTTTTTGAAAAAGCAGAATTCAATAACTAATTCGATATCATTTGGTCTACTAGTATTCATGAATACAATACATCTTATAGTACGTTGACCCCCAAATTAACAATACATACATAATTATAACTAGCAAACAGACAAACAAATAAAATAGGGAAACAAACATGCAATATATAACAAATAACTTCAAATGTAAAAGCTAGGATTTATAACACCGTTTAAAAGAATTAAGCAATGGGCTGACGTTTAATGCAGGAGGGAGATTGTTCCATAGAGAAGGACCTTTAAAAAAATTAATATTGAGTTATGGGAAATGAAATTTCTGACCTGAGGTGAATAATAATTATATGAATTACGAGCATTGTTAAATTAAGAAAATATAGACATGACTAACTGGGGTATAAGACCTTTAAAACACCAAAACATTAAAATCGCAATGTTAAATAAGTTAAATAAGCAATGTTAAGTAACCGTAAGCTAAGAAAAAGTGGCACGGTTTGGGCATTAAAAGAAACATTGGAAATATACTTAAGGCTTTTTTTTCTGAAGTAAAACCAATCTGTTGATAAATCAATCAGACGAGTTGGACCAAAAAATATTACAATAATTGATATGAGAAACAATCAAAGCATGATGTAACATAATCAAGATATATTTCGGAAAATGTTTTAATCAATCAAATTTTCCAGACCTTTAGCTGTACGATAACAAAATGACATCAATGTGTTCATGCCAAGATAGTCTATCGTCAATAATAATATACACTCCTAAGAATTGCAAAGATGAGACGCATTGGATATTGGTATTATTGTAATTTTACTACATTCTCTTTAGCAATTTCTATTTTCTTGGTAAATATATTATGAATTGTTTTTTTATATTTAGAATTGAACTAGTCGGTTATTGATCAACCAATTGTGCAGATTTACTAATTCATTGTTGAAGATACTTTTCAAAGAAACAAAATTGTGGTGCGACATGAACACCCTGGTACCGTCAGCAAATAAAATGAACTGTAATAATTTAGATGAAATGCAGATATCATTAATATACATTAAACTAAACAAAGGACCCATAATTGACCCCTGACTCCGCATTGAATAGGTTTTAAGAAAGAATTATTGTTATCCATAGATACAAACTAAAAGCGATTTGATAAGTAATTATTAAATAGTTGCCATAAAATGCCACGTATACCGTAAACATAATAATTTTGTCATAGAAACAACATGATCTAAAGTATCAATTGCTTTGCTGAAATCACAAAATAACCCAATCATATATTGGTTGGAATCAATAGCATTTGAGACTTTTGAAAAAAAGTCAAGAAGAGCCGTCGATGCGGAGTAACCCTTAATAAACTATATTGACTGTTATGTAAGATGTTGCATGGGCTAAGAAAAGAAATACAATCTTTTATACGAACATCGCTCAAAAATCTTAGAAAATAAAGGAGGAACTGAAATGGGACGATAATTTGAAATGTTATCTAGAGATCCATTTTTGTATACAGAAATGACTTTCACTATTTTAAGCTTATCGGGGAAATGGCCTTTAAAAATACACAAATCAATTTGAACAAAGAGGTACACAAATGATGGAAATTATTTTCTTAACAACACCAAAATCAATCTCATCATACCCCTCACTTGAAAAGCTTCGGCTGCACTGAGAAACAACAGGAAAAGCAAAACAAAACAAAAACAACAGAATCAACAAAAAACAACAATAAAGACAAATTAAAATTAAACTAAACAAAAATATTTCAGAAAGACAAGGACGAAATAATGATACGTGTAAATCAAGGCTAAGGAGGCAGGCGGGAGGGGGTTCGGGGTAACAGCCCAGTTGACCGAAGGCCCGCGAGACCAAAAACCACATGTGTGCAGTTATACGACATTGCGCATATACACCTTGCACAAAAAATGCCAATATACCTATTCGTATATAGTGAAGAACAAACATTGTGACATTGGGTGCTTTAACTGCAAAACAAACGCATCTAATTAGTTAACATATAGATGCAACGTTTTATTATACTTTAATTAACTTGCCTCAATTCAGACGTCGATTGCAGAAAAGTCAAGAGAAACTCCACACAATTTTAATAATGGGTATCGTCACCCACTATGTTACGCAATATCACTCAGAAATGTTTATGTAGCCCGTAAACTATTGTTAGGGGCTGATTATTAGAAGAACCCATTTTTATTTTTTCTCCAACTGCAACACGCATATTTATTTGTTTCTACACACCTGGTCTGTATTGCAACTACCGAATAATGCTCTTTGTACGTGTAGTAAATTCGACTTGATAAAGTAACATAAAAACTATATTTTTATTAGGTCTAAAAGAATCAAAATCGGCCTTTGGAAATACGAACAGCCCAATGAAGAAACAAATTCCTTTGTCAAATCAGCTACTGAGAAGATGGGCTGCAATCACATTGAAACAAATATTTCAAATATAAAATATATATGAAAGATCAGTATTAAAGAACAACCATTTTTCAAATTACTATGGATTAATTACATGTGTGGGATGAATTATTCTATCATGAGTGGTATCTCACGTCTTTGAAAATGTGGCTTGGAAAAGGGAAAGAGCTTTGGGGGTTTAGGGCCGATTATTTATTTTTTATTTTTTTCATTTCCAGGAACATAAAGGAGTATAACAATAACAAAGAATACAAGAAAACGATTTACAATTAGTAAATACAATAACAGGAAAAAAGCCATGAACTAATGCCTGAGGATTACTAAAATAAACTGAGTTTCTGTAGGAGGCTCTCCTCATTATTTGATGTTGCTATATTAAGTCTAATAACTCCAAGAGAAATTCTAACCTGATATAAAGCTGGTTTTAAAAGAATCAGAAAAATAAGAGAAACAGGTCAGCAAAAACCGATTAAAGATAAGAAAGCTATAAATTTTTGAAGTTGCAATCAATCAAACACAAAAATTGGAAACTCTGTGAAGAATCTTGTACTAAAAACTTTTTTAAAATTATATTTTCTCTTGAGAAAATTTGCAATCATATATTCACCTTAATAGAATCACTGCAAATATGTTTTTATATGGAACAAATCTAATAGTATGCCGTCATCAATAACTAACAACATTTAAGTTTATGACATTTTCTGTACAAAGCAAATCGGAAAGGAGCTCGCAAAAAGATACGTCACAATATTGCCAATTTCTGTTTCACTGAAGACAACTTTCACTAATTTTTTTCTCTGACGTTTCTGCTTTTATTAAAACCATCTTAATATCAGGGTGGACTTCCTCTTTAATATACGGTCATTAGGTTTACTGAACTATTTGCTGTGGTTGGTAATGTTTGGAACAAAATACCTCGGACTTTACCTAATATTGATAAAAACAAAGTCTTGATGAAATTATAATAATTATTCAATTAATCATTATTTATTATTTTTAATATTGATGAATATATAACAATGTCTTGATGACAATTTACAGAGTACAGTCAAAACGCTAAAGGGAATGTGGAATTGTAAATTCTACAAAATTACAATGTGTTATTTTCCCAATGGAACTTAAAATCTCAAAATATTCAGTGTATTCATTACAAGAGCTAAGTTTAAATCATCCAGTCCAATAAAATGCTACATAAATTGTATGAAAAAATATGATTTATGGATGTTAATACATACAAATAAATTACACAAGGAATCAATTAAATCAAAGATTGATATACTGTACATCACACAGTAAAAGGCAAAATTAGGAATATATTGCTGGGATATACAATCAAATGTCAAATAATATAACCTAGTTTAAGCAATATAACTTTTGTCTCTCAATTTGCTATCAATAAATGTAATCCTTTCTACAAAGTTAAACCTTTCTTCAAGTCACGAAACGTTTCAAAATAAACCTAGACACTTCCTAATTTATATGCCTTATCCAATATTTACGGGGCGATGTTTAACAAGAGGCTGATGAATCTTATAAGTTATAACAGGGAGCAAAGCAAGAAAATTATATTTTTTAAAATTTTGAACCAGCTAAAAACACTATGTAGTTCAAGTTTCAAGTTTATTTATTTATTTTCACACATCTCAAACAATTTTAACACAATAAGTGCAAAACATAATACAATTGAAAACACAAGTATAAATGTCACATATACAATCAAACTCGCTCTCTCTTTCGAGATCTGTACAAATAAAACTAATCCTATCCTTGTTTATCATAGTTGTAATCCCTATCCTATCTGAAACCTTGATATTTTACAGGCCTAGCGCACCCTATATCCTATTCATTATAAAACAACAACAAAGATTATCATCGAGTAACGGCCTATAATATTTTGACAAATTAGCTACATTTATAACTTTATATAGAGCTCATGCTATAAGGGCCTCGCATACATTCAGTAATTGTTCAGTCTGGTCCCGAATAATCCCTTGGACCATTCGGGGGCCATTCAGGGATCATTGAGGTACAATACGGGACTATTCGGGACTATTCGGGACCATTTGTATATATTCGGGAATATTCTGGACCATTCGGAAGTTATTCCCAGATCGTCCCCACTAGTCCCCACTAGTCCCGAATAGTCCAAATTTATCTTGAATCGTTCCCAAATATTCCTGAATCGTCCAGATTTTGCTCAAATCGTCCCGAAAAGTCTAGAATTGTACTGCACGAATCACACGTGTTGACAATTCGGACGATTGGATTCGGTAACATTCGGGGCTAGTCGGCAACATTCGGGACCATGGTTTCTACCGACCAGTTCCGCAAAGTCCCGTAAAGTCCAGACAGAAATCTGCAATTTTTTTAACATGTTCAAAATTTTGCTGAATCTCCCTTCCCCCAACAAGGTCCCGAATCACACCCAGAATGGTCCAGAATGGTCCAGAACTTTATATCCCGATTTGAACACACGCGCAATCCGGGAATAATCGGGACCATTCTGGGCGAATCGCTGACTGTTTGCAAGCCCCTATACAGTCAAACACGTCTTTGTGGCCACCTCTCTATTTAGGCCCGCTGTCTGTAGTGGCCATGCATTTTGTCTCCCTTGAGAAAGAAAAGTGTGTTGTAGAAGCTGTCTGCGGCTAGTAGCTATTTTATTTTTTTTGGGGGGGGTTCCCTTGGGTGACCTTTGTAGACAGGTTTGACTGTATTTCAAATTCGTTCTGTGTCCTACTTCATGGAATCACTTTTAAGGCGGCAACTCGTACCCCGACTCAGTATTCTCATCGGCCACTCCCAGGTTTGATTTATTCGCTCTAGCTGTTTGCATCACTATTGTTTGATTTATATATTCTAACCCATCGATTGCATTCGTGTGGCCTCCATTTCCGTCTCTAGTTGTTTTGAGTCCCTCGTAGGCTGGTTGTTTCATAGTTGTTGCATCTAAGGACGTGTAGGGATCGAGTTCCTGGCCCTCTTTGTCACTGACTGACTGCTTTAGAGCGATGTTCGAGCGTCTGAATTAAAGGAAAGAACGATTATTGGTGAAATATAACATTGTATCCTCTTGAGATTAAAAGCGCTATATATCAGGGGCGGCGATTTCTTTTCATGACCGGGGGACGAAATGCGAGGGAGGAGTGTCGTAATG
The DNA here is from genome assembly GCA_037976565.1 of Mesocentrotus franciscanus. Taxonomy (NCBI): domain Eukaryota; kingdom Metazoa; phylum Echinodermata; class Echinoidea; order Camarodonta; family Strongylocentrotidae; genus Mesocentrotus; species Mesocentrotus franciscanus. The sequence continues at coordinate 23,657,142 of CP137676.1, forward strand.
ACCAAAAACGTTTGGGGGGGGCAGGAAAAAAAATCTGCATCACCACTATTCTAACATGTTATATGAAGGCCCCGTGGAACGTTTTTCAAAGTGGAAGGGGGGGCTAAGGTATTAACGATCAGGTAGAGCAAAGCAAGTGGAGCGTAAATTGGCGTGGGGTCCGGGGGCAAAGCCCCGGCGGGGGGGACGAAGCCCCCGGAAGCTCAGGGGTTTTAGGCATTTAATTACGTTCAGATGAGCGTATTTTGATACATTATTTGTGTCACTGGCATGCATGTCACTAATTGGAGTAGTGTCTGGGGCGGAGCCCCTAGAAGCTCTGGGGTCTTAAGCATTAAATTACGATCAGATGTGCAACCAGGGGCTACCTTAGGGCCCTTGGTGGGGTCCAGGGGGCAGATCCCCCGGAAGCTCAGGGGTTTTAGGCATTTAATAACGGTCATATGAGCATCCAGGGGCCCGCTTTAGGGCCCTGGTGGGGTCCAGGGGGCGGAGCCCCCGGAAGCTAATGGGTTTTAGTCATTTAATTACCGTCAGATGAGCATTCAGGGGCCCGCCTTATAGGGCCCTGGTGGGGTCAAGGGGCGGAGCCTCCTGAAGCTCAGGGGTTTTAGGCATTTAATAACGGTCATATGAGCATCCGGGGGCCCGCTTTAGGGCCCTGGTGGGGTCCAGGGGGCGGAGCCCCCGGAAGCTAATGGGTTTTAGTCATTTAATTACCGTCAGATGAGCATTCAGGGGCCCGCCTTATAGGGCCTTGGTGGGGTCAAGGGGCGGAGCCTCCTGAAGCTCAGGGGTTTTAGGCATTTAATTACGGTCAGATGAGCAACCAGGGGCACGCTTTAGGGCTCTTGGTGGGGTCCAGGGGGCAGAGCCCCCGGCAGCTCATTGAAAAATCATGCCATTTCAGCAACGTTCGTAAATCACTGGTATCGAATTAGAAATAAACCCCTTCTTTAATTTTATTGGGGGGGGGGGCAACTGCCCCTAAGCCCCCCATCAGTATGCCAGTATGAGGGAGCATAGTGAACGAGAAGGGTGAAGGTGACAGAAGTGACTACCCCTCACAGTTTTTAAAGTTTTTTTTGTATTATAAAAACTGTAGTATAAGAACAAGCAATATACTTTTTGCACACCTCAGTTTTATACAATATCTTCATGTACATTTTGAAGGATATTATGCAAGGGAGCGTATCTTCCCAGTGAGAAGATTTTTGCATTTTTATTTGTCTAAACGCTGCACTCTTCGGCCCTCCAGAGCCTAAAAGTGTGTTGAAGCCAGTATTTGCTATACATTTTTGGGGGCACTTTTTCAAATTTTCAGGGGGGACGATCCCCCCTACAAAAAATCGAGGGGGGGGGGACGTGTCCCCCCGGGATCGCCGCCCCTGCTATATATATCCAATTATTATAATCAATATTGTTATTATCACTGTTATTATTGTTATAATCTATATTATCATGATTATTATTATTATTATTATTATTATTATTACTATGAGGATTATTATTGTTATTATCATCGTTATTATCATTATTATGAATATTAGTATTATTAGGTAATCTGCCGCGAAGCATTTCCTGTTCTTTCTGTATGAATTTTGTCCGATGGATATCTCATGAATGGCATGGTGAATGCATATACATGATAATTGAACCTAACGAAGATTTTTGTTATTACTGATGCGTGACGTCATCTAGGCGCCATTTTATTAATTTCTAATATTGACCATATTTCATTCATACAATGTCATTTCTGAATGATATTTGATATGCATGAACTTGACGTCATGGGTAAACTTTTGGTCACAACCATTTCTGTGCGCGCGTCAGTGTGGCGCGTATGCGTGCGTCAAGATTTGGATCCCCCCTGTGCAATAGAAGGTCTGAAACATGTAAATTATCCATGACAGAAATGTAACACAAACTCAATGGCAGATAGCACGTACGTAGAAACCATAATATGGCAGATTTTGAAGTCTTCACCTTAAATCAGAATTTTGACCATGATGCAGTCTTCTGATCAAAAATTGATTCAATGTACATTGGTAGAGTTACGTCTCAGCTACAACATAATAAATCCTAATCGCAAACTAGATGGAACTTCAACTGCGCGCAGTCGAAAATGATGCCTCCGCCATAGAGCAATTTTACAAACCAAAATGGAAGCAATTTTTAAAATTCAAGTTTGATTGTAATCCATCTGTTGGTTCTAATGATAACGCGATCACAAGCTATTTTGAGATACATAATGAGCCCTGTGACCTTTGACCTCGTGACCCCAAATCTAATCAGTTCATTGACTCTGCAAGATACATACATGACCCAAGTTTGGCGGTAATCCATCAATCGGTTCTTGAGATAAAGTGATCACAAGCTATTTTGCATACATAATGAGCCCTGTGACCTTTGACCTCGTGACCCCAAAATCTAATCAGTTCATTAGCTCTGCAAGATACATACATGACCCAAGTTTGGCGGTAATCCATCAATCGGTTCTTGAGATAACGTGATCACGAGCTATTTTTGCATACATAATGAGCCCTTTGACCTTTGACCTCGTGACCCCAAAATCTAATCAGTTCATTAGCTCTGCAAGATACATACATGACCCAAGTTTGGCGGTAATCCATCAATCGGTTCTTGAGATAACGCGATCACGAGCTATTTTTGCATACATAATGGGCCCTGTGACCTTTGACCTTGGACCTCGTGACCCCAAAATCTAATCAGTTCATTAGCTCTGCAAGATACATACATGACCCAAGTTTGGCGGTAATCCATCAATCGGTTCTTGAGATAACGCGATCACGAGCTATTTTTGCATACATAATGGGCCCTGTGACCTTTGACCTTGGACCTCGTGACCCCAAAATCTAATCACTTCATTAGCTCTGCAAGATACATACATGACCGGAGTTTGGCGGTAATCCATCAATTGGTTCTTGAGATAACGCGATCACGAGAACGGGACGTACGTACGTACGTACGGACGGACGGACAACCAGAAAACATAATGCCTCCGGCTACGTTGTAGCGGAGGCATAAAAACTGCAAATATATCCTTATCGAATCAAATTCAATTGTTTTCCTTTAAGTGGCACTATATCTAGGGGGCCCGGGGGGACCCGTCTTCTTTTTTTAAAAAGGTAAACTTGTCGTTATTTTTTTTTGCCAGGGGTGGGGCCCGGACCCCCGGCCCACCCCCCCCCCCCCGCCCCTGGATCCCCCCTGCATAGTGCCAATTAAAGGAAAACAATTGAATTTTATTCGATTAGGTTATATTTGAAGAGTTTCATTCCAAAAGGAGCTAAATCCACTTTGAGTACTTCTGAGTAAATCGCCTTTTTTATTTCTCCACTTTCCCTTTAGCAATGTACCTTGATGTTGTTATTTATGTTAAAGGAAAGGTGTCACCCTGGACCAATAATATATGATTAGAAAAAATCTACCAGTTATTTCTGATTTTTACTAAATTGTTAGATTTTTATTCTTCGTGGATTTAGCTCCTTTTGGAATAAAACATGATTTTGTACCGAAAATTTGTCATATTTTCTCAATAAAATCACTGAAATTTATTAAATTCAGTAGCAAACCTTTCCTTTTAAATATTAATAGTGAAATCACAACTAAAAATACCTTTTGAAAAGAAAGTAAACAACATATCAGAGTTTCATTCCAAAAGGAGCTAAATCCATGTTTCATTCCAAAAGGAGCTAAATCCACAACATCTAAAAATTTAGTAAAAATCAGAAATAACTGGTAGATTTATTTTTCTTCTCATATATTATTGGTCCAGGGTGACACCTTTAACATTTATAACAACATGAAGGTACATGGCCAAAGGGAAAGTGGAGAAATAAAAAAGGGGATTTACTCGTAAGTACCCAAAGTGGATTTAGCTCCTTTTGGAATGAAACCGATTTGGATTTAGCTCCTTTTGGAATGAAACATGATATTGTACCTAAAATTTTTCATGCTTTCTGGTGAAATTTTAGGATGTGATATAGGGCATTTTGTCCCCATGTAGGAAATCATTATTTTAAGACAAAAAACCTGATTTTGATAAAATATGGATTTAGCTCCTTTTGGAATCAAGCTCTTCATTTGCAGGTGTTGTTTTGAATATGTACAATGCATCAAATTTTGATCAGAAGACTGCATCATGGTAAAAATTCCGATATAAGGTGAAGATTTCAAAATCTGCCATATTATGGTTTCTACGTACTATCTCCTAGTGAGTTTGTGTTACATTTCCGTCATAGATCGTTTACACGTTTCAGAACTTCTATTGTACGTGTTACTATATATACAAACGGAGGATGGGATTTTTGTTTAAAGTCTGAATTTCTCACTGATTCTGTGTTATTAGGTGATCGGCCGCGTAGTATAGCAAATCTTTTAATGGGTGTAGTCTTTCAATATTCTAACGACCGCACAACTCTTTTCCTCTTCTCTTTTTGCTTTCACCGTCATATAAACATCTGACCACAAAAAGTCCTCTGGTTAGGATATTAGCGCTCCTTCTACTCGTTATTCTTTTCACCGACCCACCGACTCACCGGTGTATGTTTGTGAGTGTGTGTGTGTGGGGGGGTAAGTGTGGGTGTTCTATAAGTCTATTGGGTGGGGGTGGGTCAAAGTTCAACTTTATCTCACCTGAGATGCAGGTACATCAATGTTATGATAATACCATACAAGGCAACAAAAGCAAGCAGTGTGCCCACAGCGATGATGCCGGCCACTTCTGGGGAAGAAAAATATAAAATAATGAATTTAAAGACAATGTACAAGGCTGTTACAATTCACAATGCACAAACATCATAATTTTGCATAATCCTTATAGTAATAGTAACCCATATGGAAACCTAGAATCATGCCAATTTTTGTATTACTGTAATTATATGAATTTTCATCTTTAAAATATTTTTCTTTAATCTCATTGTATAGGTTAGGGGCCCATTCTAACCACTTTTATGACCATACCTTTAATATTAATTCACAAAATGATCATGAATTCTACGAATTAAGAATTACATTTGAAAACAACCAATTATGATAATAGATTAGTTCTATTTCATTACTATTGCTTTGTTATTGTTTTAGTTGTTCTATTTACAATGCGGCTTTCCAATTTTGCATACTGGAATTGAGGGAATGGTGTTTGAATCAAGTTTGTTTCATCAGTGCTCTTTGTAATGAGGTTCCACTGTATAGGCTTGAGGAATAAGCCTATTAGATTTGTCACTTTAAAAATCCATTAATTCCCATGAAACAAGGGATTTTATGTTAAAGAAGTATACACAAAACGAAAGAAGAAATGTAATTTTCTTGGGAGTATACCCACTACTCAGTAGCCCTTTGTGAGAGAAACCAGATACATGATTTAATTTACTGACTAAATAATAACACGAACGACTTCATACAAATTGAGGCTTTGATCTTGCATGCATAGGTTATAGTCACTTGCCATGCTTAGTGCCAATTGCTTGTCTTATCATATTTCTTTTCATTTTATGAAATGTTTAGTTGCTATTAATTTTCATATCATTAATCAATGTAATTATAAGCTATAATGTGTTCAGTACATATTTCATTAAGAAATTATCAGAGAAATCGTATCTCAAGTTCTCAACTAATCTTAAGCAGCTGTGCATGTCAAATTAATGATTTTTTTTTAAAGCTGTGTAAATAATATGAAGCAATGCTTTTTTATAGGAAGATTTATCTATCTCTGATTCATTAATTTGTATCTTGTAGGGACATGTAAACATCTACAAGGGATCATGCTTGTATATGACCCGGTTGCTGATGCAAACATAATGCTCTGAAGAACAGGCTGGAGGCGAGGGGAATAAGCTTGGACTCATTAATCTCAAATAACAGTGTGTCTTCCCAGGGAGGTGGGAGTTACACCTCCCTGGTCTTCCCAAGTCTAACATCTTCCAACATCAACACCTGTATAACCACACCCCTTTCAAGGTTCTTTAAACAGTACCCCTTGCCCATCCCCCAACAATAATTATAGCAAATAAGCTCGGGATGGATTGAGGAGACTAAGGACACATTAAACCCCAAAAAAGTGAACAAAATCGGTTCATTTCAGCATTCTATTATAAAAGTAACTATCAGAAAATATCCAAACCCTTCGAAGGGGAAGTTTGAAGCTCAATATCACCGATAGTGCAGTTTGTCTCAAAAATACAAGATTTTTAGAGAGTAATAGATAACAAAGACAACTCCTTGCATGGATCTGTAGTGTTATTTAGTATTACTTTTTTAAGTATAATCAATCCAGACATAATCATTTGCTAATGCAGTTATATGTACTATAAGCGGATGTCCAAAGTCAAATATCATGCTTAGTTTTGGAGTTGCCTGCCACTACCACACAAACTAAGCACACCTTGTTTATTTGAAGGATTTTATCATTATACATAATATTTCAGAGGTGTTTTTTTTTTAATTTGTCGCGAACACCCCTAAATCGGAGGGGGCGTCCAAAAAAAGGGGCCCTTTTGACGAAAATATACATGTATTAGTGTATTGAGGACGTGTTTGGTGTGTTTACATCGAGTTTTTAAGATAACTTTTATGTAATCCCTCTAATCACCATGGATTTGGTGTCAAAAGATGGATAATTAAAATACCTTAAATAGTCTGATTTTCAGACCCTTGTACCGAAAGGTCGTATTTTTTGTGCTGCGCAAAGATTCAATCAGCTTAATTTTGGCCATTACAAGAATGGTTTATTGATGTAGACAAATGCTCATGTACCCTTTACAGCTCATTTTATGTATGTTATTACCAAAGAAAAAAAGAAGTCTGTCAGTCACTCAATAGTGTCTGACAGTAAAGTCCAGAAAGTAAACGGGTTTCCTTGCATAATTCGAATACTAGGACACTGCTAACGTTTAAATTTGTACAGATAGGACATACGTGGCATGTTCATAATTCCTGCAAAGTTCTACAGAATTTGATGTTGGCTGCAAAGGGATACAGTACCTTTAACTGGACAGATGTGGTTGGACATTTAGTAGTGCAGAAAGTTCAGAGAATTTGGAGTGCTGGGTGCAATTGATGATTACTTCTTCTGAACTCTGTGATGTTTCAGGATATGTGGGCACTGGCAGTTGCCCCCCCCCCCCTCCAACACACTATCAAATTATACTCATTTTAAATGTGTCTCACAACATGCACCATTATCGTTACGTATGGATCTATTGTACATCCACAATTATACAGTGCATATCAAAAAAAAGTATACTCAACTTTGGCGGATTCCCATTTGTAGGTTATAACCTTTGTGACCTTGAATTATATTACTTTGAAGAGTAACTTAAATTCTGTCTTATGATACCTTATTCATAACTCAGCTGCCATGGAAAGCTGAGCAACAGACTTTAAACAGAATTCTGTTAAAATCCTCTTGTACCAAGTTTGTGCTAAAGCAATGAATGTGGGTCAATATTAGCCCTTACCCATTGTTTTTTCAGTCCGAAAACAATTGCTGATATCATTAATCGCACTGATTCTGAGCATTATAATAGAAAAGGTAGTGATGTCAACTCAGAATCAAGGAAATGCTCATTTACAAGCATTATTTATGATATCCTCTTTGTTATGATGACACAACCTTGACACAACCAACAATTCTCAGATCCCTTGTTTAAGGTAAGCCTTGTCATTGGGTCATTCAACATGGACAAAGTTTTCTTGGATGGATGCTATCTACCTATCATTTTCATGAAAGTCTATTGTCAACATATTCGGTAGTTATCATCATGACTTTCTTTCTTGCATTTACCAAATCTTCAAAGTTAGTAAACCTTCATTTTGTATGTGCTGTTCAAGGAAAATGCCTTATGCACCTTTGATACACACGTGTGAAATGTTGCAATGGACAAGTGAGAAGTGAGATTTTGAATATTATGAAACAAGAAGTTATAAGGATGTTTAGAATAATTTAAGGTTATCATGTGGATTGAAAAAAGGTCATGTGAAAGCTTGGATACATTGGATCACTTTAAACAATGCAGCAAAGAAATATGAAGCAGTACTTAACTCTTAACAGGATTTAAGTAACGCATGCATATGGCCTGACTCACATTCGGTAAATCAGCCCAAACTTGGTACAAGGAGTATTTGATGGTATTTTTTTAAACCCTGGTGCTCAGTCATCCGTGGCAGTTAAAATATGAAAAGGGTAACATTAGACAAATGACAAGTTACTCTTTGCCATGCAATAGATTTCAAGGTCACATTAAATGTGACTTTATAATTATAAGCTACTACAGTTGGGTAAACTTTTTTATATGCAATGTATGCAACTCATACCCATTTGCATTCTTTTTGCTTACAAATCATCAATATAATATAAGCATAGGCTGTAACTTTGTAAACAAAAATATGTGTCCTATATACTTGTACATACTTCTTGTAATGGTTACTGAAAACTGGCACTGCTGAGTATTTCCTGCTTCATCTGTTGAGGTGTAGATGACATTCCACACTCCTGGAGCAAAACGATTCCCGGGGGAGAAGTTACTAATAATGTCTGGAAGCAGGCCAGTGTTATCTGTTGCAACTGGCGGTGTCCAGAACACAGCAATGTCTGTGGCTTCTAGAGAGATGCTCCTTTCGATGTCTCCTGGACAGCCAGTGATCAGTGGTGGGACTGGGTCAACTGTAAGATCATATTGTATTTTAAAGCAATTATTATACAAATACCGAATGCTCCATCATCATCATTTAGCGTCTTTTTTCCCAAGCTGTGGGATTGGAAAATTCATTTCCCATCAAAAACCATATAGATACCTACCAGTTTGGAACCAGATCTAGATTATCTACTTAACATGACATGTATCTTGTTGGTATTTTACATAATCTTTATCAAAGTGCAGTGTGTATGTATGTTTGTGAGTGTAAATGTTGGTCTTTATCTCCATAATAGGCCTACATGAATCTGGAATTTCTTTCAAAATATGGAGCCCGGGAGAACCATAACTCAGGTTCTAAAATTGTGTATGAGGTGTACTTTAACAACTTCTAAACTTTTCGAAACTGGGACTTCATCGCTTCAAATATTTTCTGTGTAACTGAAACCGAGATGGACTTTGGCAAATGCGACGCGACGTAATAATACCCAATTGTTTATTAAAAGCCATCTCGCTCCTTCCCTACGATAGAGCACCTATGCAATTACAATACGGATAGAAGAGAAGAGGCCTGAGGGGAATTATACTCAGAACCCGCTGATCAAAAAAAAAAAGAAATGGGCAAATTTGTAAAGTAACCTATACCGATTAATATCAGATATGGAATCATTCTCAAATATTGTGTTTTGTGGTAGTTTTGCATGAAAACATGTTCTACTTGTACAACTCGGCTTATCAGTAGTATAATAAGCTTGATATTGTCATTGGTATTGTTCGGCTTGCCAGATTCACAAATAATGATACCTGTGTAAAACTTGGATCCAATTCCTCAAAATTTCCCCATATTACACCTGTTTTTATTAATGAAGTTTCATTGCTTGGCTTATGTATAGCATCGCATTCAAGAAGTTGTTCTTGTTTAACAACCTTTGAATGGTTAAGTCCCGAGTTATTTGTCTGAATTATTATCTTTTAAATTGCATCCATATTTACATAACTAACAAAGTGCACAGGTACGCTGCTTATAAAACTATCTCAGACTATAAAAAAGTAACTCTGTGAGATGACGCTTTCACTCGTGCTGCTGCAAAGCTTTGAAATAACCTAGCCCAACTATAGTGCCATCCTCAAAGTTTTGTTGAAGAAGCACTTTTTGTCGAAATGCTTTGAATGAATTGTGGTTGTGTATCCGTAAAGTATAGGCCTATTTTTTTTGGTCAGTTTTTTTGTCACCACAGTGCAGTAGAGTATATACTGTACCACGCTATATAAATCGATCTTAGTTTTAATAGGGCACATTGTAAATTGTGAGATCATGAGAGGGTCATGTTAGGAAATAGTGGTAAGTGTCGGGGTAAGTGTCCCCAATGTATCCCCCATTAACTTCTGCCACCCACGGTGGTTGTTTATACACTTCCGAATGTATTAACATCGTTTATATAATGATGATTTTAGAGTAGCATTTTCCTCATAGGGGTGACACCGTGGAAGACCAGCGGCATCGTAACGATGCCGTTGAATATGGGCTATCCAGCCGTTTATTTTATCTTGTAATTCATATTTCTATTCGTTACTCGTTAAAAAACAGGTTAAAAAGAAAGATGGTAACGTTAATTTTACCTTTTTAAACAAAAAATGAAAATGGGCCCCCCCCCCCTCCCCCTGGCAAAAAAAAAGAAAGAAGGTTTTTTTCTCAAAGGGGGAGGGGGGATGGGTGTTGAGAAGAAGAAAAAAAAATAATGCTCCTTACCCCTGCCCCGCTTATTCACCGGCTGGCTGATTCGTCGCTAAATATTTTCTCAATATATGGGACACCCCCTCCTTGCTGCCGGCTGGATCGGCCCCTGACCTGTACTAGCTTTTGGTTCACAGTACGGAGACTTATCTACTGGATCACAACACCTCTACCATAGCA
>CP137676.1:23668213-23739084 GCA_037976565.1 Mesocentrotus franciscanus
TTTATTTTCATTATTATTTATCATTATTTATTACTATTATTATTTATTATCGTTACTATCATTACTATTTTCAAAAAGAATATACTTACATACTGTCGTCCAAGTAACTTCAAAGCCCTGTAGCTCAATTTTATTGTCAGTTTTCCATGTGATGAATGCAGAATCTGTGAACAGCGTGAGGGGTTGTGGCACAGTTCTATTCTCGTAAAAATATATCTGTTTCGATGGCACATTTGTCCCGTTTAAATCCAGCACATCATCATAAGATAGACCTGCTCCAATATAAAGTTCATCTTTGCGTTCTTCTACAAACGGATCACTGAAAATGAAGGTGATTTCAGTAGCTCCAGGAATGAACAAAAGGTAGACCCTTATATCCCGGAAAGTGTATGCATTTGGGTAGTTTGGAGAAGTGTAACGACCGCTTTGACATTGTATTCCATAGCAAGTGTCTAAAACCCTGGTAACTGGTTATGTGAAAAGAAAAGAAAAACATAAAAACAACAACAAAGTTTCAAATTCAAAAGCATGTTACATGTATGTTTTGATAAATATTTGTTCTGCCAAAAATAAAGGAACACTAGTTTTTGTCATATATATAGATACACACACACACATAGTCATTTCCAAAAGTTAAAGGCCACCTAGAATTGTGATGATATTTCTGCCACTGAGCTTGCATAAAGTATCTCATTTAACAGTTACATAATAGGTATTTTACAGTGGACTTTATGATCATGCTGGAGCTATGATCCCACTTGAATATTTTTTGGGGGGCAAAGGCAGATGTTTTATTACTTTGGAACATGGTAAAAAGAAATGTCCAGGTTCAAAGGGCCCTCAAGGTTACCTTCCATTAAGAGGGCCACACTGATAATGTAAATGTCAAAACAGCAAGGTAGGGCATAGCAAGACTGATGTGCACAATTCCATTACAAAATTTGAAGAAGATTGTTCCTTTCCGGACCAGAAAATATGTGGTTGTTTAATTAAAACTGCCCCCCCCCCCAGCATTGTGGGGACGTATCCATCAAATTCTCATTGAGATATCAAGGCGGCTCTGAAATAATTTAAGCACCATCTGTTACTGTTTGTTTGAGCACATAATAATAAGTTATTTATTAGTTTAAGTTCAGATTTTCTTCAAGTTAATGCCATTGTTATGGGTGGTCTCAAACTGTTTCAAATGACTACTGTGACATATATATAATGTAATAAAAACTGAATGATGAGTTTTAAACTAATTGTGAATTGAATCTTTCATCTACATATGAATAATTCTTGGAGGTCATCAAGCCATGTTAATGCGGTAGTAACATGAATGTTACTTACAATGATGAAATAACAAAATTACTTACAGACATTCTGAGAGCAATCATAACCCACTAGCAAATTTTGACAGTCACAAGCGTATGTTGACACTGCAGATCCGGGTCTATTGTAGCATGTCTCACCATTGGAACACTGGTTCAGCACACAAAGTTCTGCAGAAACGGGCAAGATTGAACAAAAAAAGTGATTCAGCAGGAGAGTTTTGTTTTGAATGTGCATATTTTTAAAAATTTACATGAAGAACTGGGCACAGGGCAGTGGGAAACCAGATACAGGATTCTCAATCTGAAGGGGCAGCAGGCGAGGCAAAAGTGGGGGGATTTTCAAATCTTTCAGAATCATACTTCTGTATCACTCTAGACTGACAAACAGAAATTAGATTCACACTGATTGTCACACATTTCTAAAGCATAATTTACATCTCTAAAATATCTGACAAAGCAAGAAATGGTTCTTAAAGACCCTATCCGATGAAAATACAACTTTTATCGATGGAAAGTTGAATGAACATAGAATACAATATAAAGCATGGGTGGCCAACCTGCGGTCGCGGGCCGCATGCGCCCGCGGAGCATTGCCAAAATAATTAGAAAAATAGCTCATAAATGTAATGCGGCCCGCATAGCAGCGATGAAATAGGGTAAAACATTTACACACAGCTATCTCTATTTCCATAATTTGTTTTCATCATTCACAACATATTGACTCGTTACGTGGTTGATACAAAACACCTCAAATTCCCTCATTACATTACATCAGGTAACGACATTAACATCACTCGCCGTGTTAATTTCAGTTTGTAAATTTCCACACGCAGTAACGTTTGTAAATATCAGTGGCGGATCTACGGGGGATGGGGTTTAAACGCCCCTTGGGCTGCCGAGTGAAAATATAATGTGCATATTGTGAGAAGATATTCAATTCATCTGGTAACTTAACAAAACACATGATAACTCTGGATATAACTTTGTATTAAACTGTTACTTGAATTAAAAAATTATCATGCACTGCTTTTATTGTCTCCATTGTGTTATTAGATGCCAGGAAAACATCACTTAATTACTGGGGTTCAAAATAGCAACAACAAAAATCGCCTCGAGCTTTAAAAGGTTGGCCACCCCTGATTTAAAGGAATCCAAAATATTTTCCCTTCCAGTATTGCACAAAAGCAAATTAAAACCTTAATTTCTGCACCTCTCCAAATTTCAGGTCAACAGGGGTCAAATTTGCCGCAGTTACAGTGACGACATAATATGTGCACCTGATCGGCTCGCTTATATAGCTGAGGCAATGAGCCATGCTTAATTAATGCAAAGTCATTGTAAATATGCGTACTCCACATAAGATGATGTCATCAAGTCGAGTTTTTAGGTTGACAACTTCCGATTTTCAAAGCTTTAGATTTTTAATTTTCAGAGAGCTTGATACTCCTCTGACAGACACTAGATGGCATATAATTTATTTCATTTTCAATTCGGACAGGATCTTTAAGTTATGTGGGGGAGGGGGTGGTGGTGGGGCAGGGGACAGTGGTGAAGGAGGGGTGGTGGTGGAGGAGGAAGTTAACATATTAACATTTGAACACATTATGATGTGTACTATTCACAGCTGATTTAGTTTGGTCAGGGGACACACCTGCTGGATAGGACATATAATAACACATTGAAGAGCACACAGAAGCACAGCTTAATAGATAGTACTGTACATGTATGGAAGAGCACGGAATCTGCCCGTTATTTTCACAATCCTTTCACAACAATAAACATCTTTTATTGGGTTACACCCAAAGTGTTAACATGAACTCTCCAGTCATTGGAGAAAAGATGACCCAACTAATCTGGTCATTTACTAAGGCAACATATCTACAAAGCCAACATGGAAAATACACATGAGAATCTGCAAAATATGCTCCTGGATCATCTGTGTTGGTATTGTGTCAGTTCTGAGTTGGAAAATTAAGTGCCACGTACCATGCATAAAACATGAACTATCTGGCACATCTGCAAACACACGGTGTAAACACCTGGGACTTCTTTACCATGGTATTTTCATTTCTCTCCTTACCCTTGTTAAACCATGTATTCTCCATGACTGGATTATATTCTATGTTCATTCCATATGCTACCAGGTTCAATATGAAATGTCCATCCCCAGAGGAGGCTGGTTTCAAATTTACATAGGGACTCCCAAAGATGTTTGGTGGCTGCACAGAGGTAAACAGCTATACAGAGACTACCAGAAGTAATAATTCAGATAACAGAAAATAATATGGAAAACAAGGAGGATGCCTGAGCAATGATCCAGGTTGATTCACGTTGTCATTCTTAACCCATTGTCTACCTGGTTCAATGGCATATCTGATAAATTGTGCACTTTTATATCAAAATGAAAACTAAATTCATTTTCAATATTTCTGCTAGGATATTCTTCCAACTGATGAAAATGAAAGAGAAAGTTCACAAATAATTGTTTTACCTTTACCAAAACTCAATTAGCTATTAAGTTCTCTTTTAAACAGTTTATTAGCACTTTATCATGTCCACATTTTAACAAGGATGACATTGAGATTCAAAAGGAATGCTGGCAATAGAATTACAAATACATGCAAAGAAAATTTGATTGCAATGAAACTATTTATACACTTATTTTAGTGGAGGAGGAGATCTTGGCTGTTTTTGTCCCTAAATGCTATATTCTCAGCCTTTGCTACTCCAACATGCCAAATGCACCAATAGACTACTGAGGTCTACAAGAATGACACAAAAACAGATAAAACAATATGAAAGTAGTAACAAGAAAATTAATTAGTAATGATATAAAAGACGAACAAAAGGAGAGAAGGAGTGAAACTAAACATGGAAGTTGAAAAGGAAAGTAAGACACATGGAAATACATGAAGACATAATATATATAGAAAGAGAAATGCAAAGAAATAATATGAACAAAAATGGAAAGAACCGGTAACATAAGAGAAGGAAACCAAAAGATGTAAATAAAGCAATATAAATTAGAGAAGGATTTTAAAAAATAGAAGAAAAAAACAAACACAGAAATAAAAAACGAAAAATAGAAAAATACAATAAGAGAAGGAAAATTAAAGAATTATATATAAGGAAATGTTGAAAGGAAAAATGTAGGAAAGAGGACAATAAAATGGATTTAAAAAATGAGGAAAGAAGGGTATACAAAGAAATCCACAGCAGAAGATATAATACACTATTGGCCCTTCAACTGTTGGTCTCAAGAGTTAGAGTAGTTGGAATAAAGTGTATTGTAATGTTTATACAAGAACACATGTTTAGCCCCCTTCACACCCAACTAGTTCTCACTACGTTCTCGAAAATGTTGCCAAACGGGCTCAAACTGTGTGCAAACGGAGTTAAACGTTGTAGCAACTGTTTACGATCTGTTTAAGGACCTCGTGGACGGGCTCGGACTGGACTAATGTCTATAATACGATCCTAGTTCGTTTATAAACAGTCCACAATGTGCCCAACTCGTCTGTACCCCGTCCACAGTCAGTTCATATCAAGTTCAGATCGAGTAAATTTGCCATTTCCAAGCAGTCCAAGGCCGTCCATAGTCAGTTTAAACCTGTTATTAACTATACACCTCGTTCCCATTCTTACTAGTTTACAAATAGTTCTGACTAGTTTATAACCCAACCACCCCGTTCAGGGACAGTTCAACTCGTCCTCATCTCGTTCTTAGTGCGATCGTACGCGCTCCTATCGTGCATGTGCAATCCAGTCCTGGCTCGAGGGCTTTAAAAACCCAGCGCGTTCTTGCTAATTGATGCTTGACCACGTCACCTTGTAACACGTTCCTATTAGGATCGAAGTACGGCAATGCCGTCCGTAGTACGTCCATCTCGTTTTAAGTACGTTGTCACTCCCTCTAATTGCAGGATGGGAACAATTTTGACCAGGCTCACAGTTCTAGAGCACCCTTCCCGTCCAAGCTAGTCAGAGAAGTTCTTAAAAAGATCGTAAACAGTTGCTACTACAGTTCACTCCGTTCGGACACAGTTTGAGCCCATTTGGCAACATTTTCAAGAATGTAGTGAGAGCTAGTTTGGTGAGATGGGGGCTTCACTTGAATGTCTTGATCTGCAAAGCTGGAAGCGTTGAAGTTGAATGGGAATGAGGAATGAGGAATGGCGAGAACGCGCTGGGTTTTATAGCCCGAGCCACGACGGGATTGCCCACGCTCTAGGAGCATATTCGAACGCACTAAGAACGAGATGAGGACGAGTTGAACTGTCTATGAACGGGTTGGATGGGTAACAAACGATTTAGAACAAGTGGCGAACTAGTTTAAAATGGGTTTGGACGCATTGGGAACGAGGTAGAACTAGATAATAATGAGTTTAAACTGACTACGGACTGGCTTGGACTGCCTGGAAATGGCAAATTTACCCGATCTGTACTAGATATGAACTGACTGTACAGTGCAAGTTGAGTTTACTTTCAAGTTTCAATTGGGGAGTAGAATTTGACCTCTAAAATCTATAATATTCATTAGCATCATTGCAGTGTTTGCTAATAAACACCCATCGTACCTTGTAAATTTTGCTAATAAAAGTCTACAACATACTGCATTGAACAAACATACTATAAAATTGCAGATTGACAGCAAATATGTATTGTAGACCAGAAATTACACATAGTTAATTCATCTTTCAAACCACTGACCTGTTGCTAAAAAAAATAGTTAAGGCCTAATTTTATGGACATGTGGAAGACATTTTTCTTCTAAATACATTTTGAATTTATGATCAATGTGGAATGATCTTCAGACTTTTGTTTGTACCATTTCTACGATCAGCTTGCCTGTTTAAAATTACAACTAAGCCTGTATTTACGTGTTCGTAAATGCACAGTTATAGAAAGGAAGTTATATGTACTATTCTATATCTATCTATTCTAATCTAAAACTTCCCACTCATCTCTGTCTCTCTGAATCTCTCTCTCTCTCCCCTTCCCGCCCCCTCCCTCCATCCCTCTATGACTATTATGTCTTTCAATTCCTCCCCTTTCCTCATTGAAATATACAAAAGTTGTAAATCCCAAAAGGAATTTTTCACATTGTTGACTTTGGTGATATGCATATCAATCATTGTGTAGATTTCTCAGTGGCTATTTTGGGAAATAAAAGCATAAAAAAGGGAAGGCATAGGATTTTTCAACTGGAGCCTCAAACCCCATGAGTTGTCAATAATCTCTTTTGTGCCAATTTCAATTGTCCAAAGCCTTCTTATACCAATGCAAAACTTGCACTCTCCGTGAAAAATTGTTTGGAGATGGAAAACTTTGAAAGAATGCTCTGGGTGCTAACAAATTTCAAAAATATACAAGACAAATACGACTGTGTCTCCTATTTGCCTCCACCCTAAATTCAGTACAGGGAATGGATGGAAGTATTTGTGACATAATTATCATGATGAAAACAAAAAGCCTGTAATCAAATGTCAACTGACACTATGATCTTGATCTACAAGCCCCAAAATGTAATTGGTCCATCTTCCTATAGTAATATTGTCACCATGTTTGAAGCTCATACCTCAAAAGTTCTTGACATATTGTGATAACAAGGGTAATACCTTTAATTTAACAATTGACCTCCATTACCTTTGACCTTCGTTCTACTTATCCTAGAATCTATTTAGGTTGTCTTCCTATGGTAATATAAACTATCACAATGTTCAAAGCTTATACCTCGTCTCCATCCTGAAAACTTATCGAACGTTGAGATAGAGCATGAGTGGGCCCTTTTCATGGTTATACTAACTGTCGAAAGAATACATACCGGTAGTGCAACCGCAAACCTCGCTCAAAACTCATACCTCTAGTTGTTCTTGAGATATTGAGAATTTGCAATCAAAGCTGATACCTATAATTTCAGCCATTGACATCTATGACCTTTGATCCACTTACTCCAAACTCTAATTAGATGGTGAAACAAACTGTCCCCAAGTTTGAAGTTCATATCTCAAGTGGTTCTTGAGATATAACGAGGACAATACCTGTGAATTCAGAAATTTGACCTTTATGACCTTTGACCAACATACCCCCAAATCTAATCAGATTGTCTTCCAATGGTGATACATACTATCACCAAGTTTGAGCCTCATATCTCTAGTGGTTCTTGTGATTTTGCAATAATGAGGCCAATAGCTGGGATTTCAGAAGTTGACCTCTGTGACCTTAGACCTTTGACCTACAAACCCAAAATCTAATCAGATTGTCTTCCTATGGTGATACATACTATCATCAAGTGTGAAGTACATATCTCAAGTGGTTCTTGAGATATGGCATTAATGAAAAGGGGACAGACGGTAGGTCGGACAACCCAAAAACATAAAGCCTCCGGCACCACCTTCGGTGGGCAGGGGCATAAACAAATTTCTTTTAAATGTTATTACCTTGAGCTGTAACAAGATGAAAAGTCACCAAAGCTATGAAGGCTACCAGCAGTTCCCCAAAATGGGGCGTTGCCATATTTGGTGGAGGCAGAACGGCTCGGCCGTTATCCAAAGCAAAAAAAAACAAAAGTAGATAAAGTGGATTCCACTTTATATCCAGCAAATAGCTTTTGAACCAATGCAATGGTCAAGGAAATCAAATCTCTGAACGAAGAAACAGACAGAAGAATGGATGAGGGAGATGAGGTCTGTATAAACCGAGATTCAAAGAGTGAGAGCTAGAGGCACGTACTCCCTGATAGCGCAACCTGTCTGCTGTGAAAACTTCTCCTAATAACTGCTTGATGTTATATGCTTCTCTCTAAGAATCTCTCTCTCTCTCTAAACTGTGATAGGAGTGGTGGTGCATCACAATAAAGAAATGCGTGGGCGAGTGTGTGTGTGTGTGTTTGTCCTGTAGCTCTTTTCTCAAAGGAACACCGAGCCAACACCCAGTTCTCCACTCTTACAATCGCTCTCTCGCTCTCTCTCTCTTTTTCATTCTTCATATTTTCTCTGGGGGCATGCCTAACAATAGGGAGGAACGCTGATTGGTTAATATCAACGAACCCTAAAAAATTGTATACCTCTAGTTGAAGGTCGATGAACAATATGTGGGAACCTGCACAACCTGACACGGTCTACATGTCTCCATCAAAATGTGTTGAAATATTGACGGAACTATTATAACTTTGTCTTGTTTCAAATTATTTATATATTGAGTCCTTCATGACTGATAAATTTTCTAATCTACATCAGATAGTGATATGAATTAGAAATTATAGAAATTTAGATATCAACAGGTTGCAAATCAACTAAAACTACCCTGAACAAAATGAAATTTTAATTCAGATAGATGAAAATAGTCAAGATCATTCAAGAAACACAGTTACATCAATATTTGCAGATTGAAATACATCAGTGCACACCGGTCATTTCCAAAGAATGGAGGGACTTGAGTTCTCTGTCTTCTTTTGATGAGATATTACCTCCAGCCCATGTTTAAAACCACATAGTGGTGTGTTAATTCATACAGAGGTAGATTGTTATGTTAAGAAAACATAATGATAACAGGCCATTTCGTTACAAGTTATTTCATTCACCTATTACAAATAATTGTATTTCAATAGTCAGGATGCGAATTGCATATATCATTATATCATTCACAGTCCTTGACCTCATTTACTATTTAAATTTCCCTCAATTAACCTAAACTGACACACAATATCACTGAAAAGACATTCTCTATCCATTTTCCATTGGGTATTAAACTGCCAAAGTCTTTGGTTTTCCATCTAATTCTCTTTTATTAACAGTTGTATTCATCATTTATCAAAGCTTGAATAGAACAATATATATGGCTGCTCAGCAGCCACTGACAATAAAATATCCTCATCTTGCATTTGTGATCTGCCAGCTCAAGTGCATCAGTAAATCACTAAATGAACAATGGAGAAGATTAAGGTTGTTCTGGTTACTGTTTACATCATGTTACTGAAATGTTGAAGTATATAATGACTGCATATGAAAACCACATACCTGCCAATCAAGGCCTCCAAAATAATTGACTTAAGTCAGTTGTGGAGATATCTTAAATCTAGGGTAAAATACTTAAATAGTCAACAGCGTCAACTGAATACCAAAGTTGGCTAAGTATTTTACCTGAGCCGAAAACTGAGTAAAATACTCGTATTTATGACACAAGTATTTGATAGAATGCTGGCCCTGATCCCAAAATACTTATCATGTAGCTACATTTAAAGTTATGCCCTCCTATTTGGAGAAAAAAAAGAACATGAAGTGGTTAAATTTTACATTCATCAATCAGTTTCATACTGTTTGAAACAAAACGAACAAAACAAAACATATATTGGAAAAAGGTACTGTGTTTATAAAGAACCTTGTCTAATTTTTGACTTTGTTTCCTGAGGCCGTTTCTCGAAAACGTCATAAGTCTAAGTTCGTAGACATCCCATACAAACGCATGTTAATTCTATAACACACGTTTCAATGGGATGTCCAAGAAATTAGACCAATGATGGTTTCAAGAAACGAGCCCCCAGGGTGCATTTCAAATGTATCTGTAGAAAAAAGTCCCTAATGACCTATAAACACATGTAATTCATTTATTGGATGGTTGTCCTATTTTTTTGGGGGTAACTTTATTTGATTCGAAATTTTGCCACAGTAGGCCTACATTGTGAGGTTCAAGAATAAGTGCAATTTAATTTTTTTTTTTTTTAATCATCTTTGAAGTCTCTAAATTGGCAATGAAGGTGTGAAATTTGTAATCACTATTTGCATGTTTAAATTTCTAGTTTATTTTTTCACACTGTATCATTTAGTACACATTTTTTACCTTTTTCAAATAATGAAAGAACAGGAAATATAAATAAATAATAATAAATAAAGGAAAAGCTGGTTCAGTTATACCTTTAGAAAACCGTGAGCTGCTATGTGTTAAAAGTCCAAGAAACAGGGATATTGATCAATCAATAGTACTTGCCTGATCTTTTTTTCTTTTTTCTTTTTTTGGTTCTATCCTGTTGTGGAGGTGTTATGGTATAGTGGTGCATTCACTTGACTCTCAACCAAAGGGTTGAGGGCTGTAATCCAAGCCAGGCACAAACATCCGTTGGCAAGACATTATGCCATCTTTGCCATTCTCCACCCAGGTGAAAATGGGTATTCGATATACTTGAGTGTTTGGCTATGACCAGGCTAATAACTTTGGAACGCCAGGAGCATGATGACATGACGAACATGAAAGCTATACAGAAAGCCACATTTTTATTATCATTGTCATTTTTGTTATTATAATTATCATTATTATTATTACTTTCATCATTATTAGTATTATAGTTATTGGTATCATTGTTATTGATATTATTATTATTATCAACATAAAAAATGATGATTATTATTGTTACTGTTATTATTGTTATTATCATTATTCTGTAAAAAAATGATCACAAAACTTGTGTAGTATTTCATTACATAAAATTGCTAAATGATATAGTCAGCTGAGAGCCATAGGAATGTTGTCATATAACGTAATGCCCATCTGGTTCTCAAAATATGAAATAATTCTTTCTTTGTGAAGTCACATGTGAATAACTCAGTTTTTACCCCTGCCAGCAAACCATAATAATGTGCTAAAACAGTCGAAAACAAGATCATTAAGAAGCCCGATAAAATAGCACCATAGTTTTATACATGTATGTATTTTTTTATCTTACGTATAATGACCCTTCACAATACAGCAAAAATCGTTTTCTTTACAGAATTACTTGTGTTTCAAATCATATTTTATTAAACAGTGCAAAATTAATTCAAACACAATTTAAGTGGGAAGACTTGCGAGAATAAAAATAGTGCCTTCATCTAGTGTCTTTACAATTTTGTTTATACTATTCACATATATATGTTGCTAAAGCGCTACTGTTATTTCATCATCCACAATCAAGGTAATACATGTGCATGAGTGTATGATTACTTTTCAGATGGCTACTTTTTAAAAACAATACCTGTACTTGGCACTATGACACTCATCCAAACTCTCTTATTCTTCCTATTTTTTTTGTGCGCCTCGGAATAGAATTGTCTAGATAGATCGCGCTATATAAATGCCTATTTTTATTATTATTATTATTACTATTCAGCAAAATTGCACTATCTATATCATACTCAATGATTTTTTATGTATCAAAGTCGGTGACTAGAATAAGAGTCCAGGTTACTCTCTTCATTTATCGTGGCTTTAAAAAGAAATACCTTCTTTCATAAGCAGTACAAGTCTTTTTCACTGTCCCCTGGAGCAGCAAGATGAGTTTATGAAAGTTTGTGAAAATCAAAAGACTCAGTCTGTGGTTTTCTCTCTTTGACTGAAAAATGAAGCCCTCATTTTGTGAATAAAACACTGCCAGTTGCAAAATTAAAATTTGAAAAAAGAAAAAATAATGGTCAGTTTGCTAATAATAAATATTTTGGGACCAAAACATTTAGGAAAGTTTTCAATTATGATTTTTTTTTAAACAACATTTTGGCCTTTTTACATCTTTTGATATTTTCACCGTGCAAATCCCAGCAAAGCCCTTCAAAGACACATAATGGTGGCTTCTCATGAGGGATTTGACACCATTCAGATAATTAAATAATGGGTGTTATCAATTATCGAGCGAGTGGACTTCACTTTCATGACCAAAAGGTATTATATAATGCATGTACTGTCCATCAACTCTGCAAACTTCAAAAGAGTTGCCCGTACTGAAAATCCATTATTCCTACTACAAACAGCGACGGAACACTTTTTGATCACACTCAGCAACTGCCAAGTCACTTCTAGGAGGGGCAAGAATTTTGCTGCATGTAAAATTTGTAATGTGTAATTAATTGCAGCGAGTCCAGTGTAAGTGAACTACATGTATTGGCAATGCACATGGAAACTGTCAAGAGTGTGTCTGTAGCAGTCAAGTGGCAGCTCCAGTTGCTTTCTGTGTTGATGAGTTACATGCCCTTCAGCTTTTCAAGGTGTAATTATTGAAGAATTTTTTTGTGGGTCGTTTTCAGTACTATTTCTCGTTGTCACTGCTCAGGCTTGCATCATTATCACTGGACATGCCATGTCTGTGTTTCCTTCACTTAGAAGACTTGTGATGAGTGTGTTTGTGCCTATCTCCATGTCTGTGTTTTGACTTCTTGATCTGCACAAGAAAATGAACAACATTGAATAAAATACATTTCGAATGAAACAAGTTTGAACTCAGACAAAACTTAGAGTGATTCTGTTCTTTAATTGTATTAAACAAATACAGCAAGTCCAAGCAATTTTGTCCCATGTTACTCAATACATCCAAGATTTTAGTATATACCCGATTACTGGATGAATACATTTAGCATGATCAGAGCTTGAATCTGACCAAATATGATGTAAACAGATACAGTTGATGTCAATCTATCATCTGTTTGGAGCCAGAAGGGTGTTAACTTATATACTTTGACACAGAGGTAAAGGTACTATATGAATGTGACCTCTACCTTCCTTTAGCTGCATATATTCAATTTATTCTAGTTTTGCCACAAGTTTCAGATGTACCATGCCTATCAACTCATTAAGATGACTAACATTTTATGGTTTGAAATAAAGTAAGATATGAGGAAAGAGGAGTCATGTGACCAGCCACACATAATGAGAAGCCATGTAACCCATGACTTGTCACATGACAGACAGCTAGAAAGAATATTATAAGAGATAGGAGAATGAGGGTATGTAAGTGTAAGTGTGAGAAAACAAGACTGTGGGTGAAAGATGAATAAGAGAGAATTAGGAGGCTGAGCAATGTGGTGCACAGGTAGTGGTACTAAATGTACATGACCATAATAAAAAAGAAGGAGACAAATAAATAAATCCTGATGTGATTTCATAATGCCACAAATTTAAACAATGTGGATGAACTGCCTGTACACACAGAAGGCTGACTTTTGAGGTTGTTCAACATTTGCTCCTACTACATTTGCTCCAAGGTAATTTCCTACAGTAACTGAATTCCTAACTTCAACTCTAAATGCTAACCCTAAACCTAACCTAAAACCCAATCGTAATGCTTATCCAAACCACATACTTTTGAAACAAATAAAGCCTGGAGTAATTTTTGCCAGAGCTAATTTTCAAAGCACCAATGTTTGAACATCTTTTTTTTCTTTTCTTATTTGATAACAGGGTGTGGCCTCGATCAATGCAATTCAATTTCTAGAATGATAGGTGTAAGAATTCACCAGAGACGTAGTCATATTCTTAACTGCCTACAAAATAAACAGAGTGATTTCTGACTCATTATAAGTAATCATGCTACAGTTTTATGTATAAAGAAATTCTGTAATTTTTTTGTAGATGTAATACTGTAATTAACCAGAAGCTTTTGTGGCATCGAACTTGTAATCTTCACAAATTAAGTTCTCGAATAAAAAAAAGTTAGGGTTTGAGAGCATTATTGGGCAGTATTCAAAAGGCACGTGGTACATATAAAATGTAGTACTCAAAATTGCCAGATTTATTCTTCTTCTTTTTTTTGGGGGAGGGTGAGATGGGCTTTTAATCATGACAAATAAGCTATGAATTGTCCAATGTGGGGTTCATGGTGTGTCTGAGAGATAAAATAGCCAATTTAACAATTTAAGGTTTATTTTATCTTTCCCATGAAATAGGTGAGCATAAGCATTAAAGCTATAGGTATCATGCATACAACTAAAATAAGCACACAAGAGGTAAGAGATTGAGATAAAAAGAAAGATGACATGAAATATATATATATTTTTAAATAATGATTTTATTTAAAAGATTAAATAAAATGTCTCCAAGACACCCCCAACACACACACACCTTTCTTTCTGTCTGTCTGGCTCTCTCTCTCTCTCTCAATGCATGCATGTAGAATTTTGAGCTTACATGCAGTATTAAAAACATGAAATAAATTATGGTCTTTCATTCAACGGTGGCCTTGGATGTACTTACTCATGGAACAGTGCAATCAAGAAATTTGTGAATGCCTTCCATTAATACAGCTAACCCGCACCCATTTCCGAGATAGGGAAACAAATTACTTAGTAAAGTGTGGAATGAATTGGGTCTTTTCTGAATCAAGAATGAGCTTCACTAGTATGGTGGTGGTGGGTAAAAGAAGGGCTTACCTTTTCATGATGTTTACTTCGATGAATTGATAATTCTTTGGCGTGCTTTTCTCTATCCTTTCTCCTGTCTCTGATTCTGTCTCTGCTTCTGTCCCTACTTTTGTGTTCACTTTTTCTCTTCTTACTCTTCTTTTCTCTTTCCTCCTTCCTCTTCTCTCTGTCTCTCCCTTTTCTCCTCCCTGTAGAACTCTCATCCTGACTTTCAGAGTTTTTTGGGGGGCTCTCCTGGGTATGGTCTAATGATGGTGGAAGCATTGGTCCATATTCCTCTTCCTCCTTCTCCTCCTCCTCCTCCACCTCCTCTTCTTCCTCCTCATCATCGCTTTCCTTGCCTTCATCTCTATGAATTGCACCACTAGTTCTGTTTCCATGACTACTAGGTTCTCTCATTATTTGTTCATCATCAACACTTTCCAGCCCGGTCATATATGAGGCATGTTCATTCTGTTTTGAAGCCTCGACTCCATCATTCTTCTTTGCATTTCCGTCTCCCCTTGAACTCACCAGACCTGTGTTACAAAAAAAAATAGAAGAAAAAGAAAAAGAAAAAGAAAAAGAAAAAGAAAAAGAAAAAGAAAAAGAAAGAAAAAGAAAAGAAATAAATGATAAGAAGAAAAAAAATATATATGTATATTATTGTTATTGTAATGTCTTTTGACATGATTAATATTGACATTGAACATGAACATAGATATATATAATAAATATTGGATTAATTTCAGTCATTAAGCTCAGATCAATAATATCACTTACTACGCACAAATAAACAAACAAAATAATTTTTAGACCAATTTCACAGTCATAATGCACAATCATAATGTAATACACATGAGTCACATGAGTCACGCTCCTGCCCATCAGAAATATGCATAACATTTCATATCAGGGAAACAAACAAAAATGAGAAAACAATATAATCACATACCTGCCAACATTTGAAAATAAGAATTAGGAATTTTTAGCACGGTATGCCTTCAAAAATAAGAAATCGCCCATGCAGCGGCAGTGTAACTGGCAATACGCGGTAAATCTGTACAAAAAAAAGCGAACACAAATTCGCTGCTCGATGATCATGCAGCCATTCAACGCACGCAATACATGAACTCTCAAATCATGGCACATGATAAAACAAGCTTAATTTGGCTTTAGCAACTTTTTAAAAAATTTATTAAAAAAACACGAAATTTTGAAAATTCTGAATATTCCGAATTTGTAGGTTCTTAAAATCCAGAAAATCAGAATATTACGGATTATTCAGAAGGGTTGGCAGGTATGTAATCACTATATTTTGTTACAAGTTTGAAGGTTAATGAGTTTCTTTTCTTAAGTTCCTACAATCAGTGTGACTTGCATAGAGTATAAGAATTTCATCAATAATAATATTTATTTATTTATTCAAAAATATGCATCGCAGCCCGGGGGTGTGGGGAGGGGTAGTTGAATTGTACAATATTGTTAAAAGCATTTACATGTACATGATAAAAGTTACACTATATAGAATCATTAATAATAAAAGAAAACAATATGCAATTGTTAATTATTTGTGTATTATGAAGGAGCATACGTGAATCTACTATTAAGTTAGTATTACAATTTTAGGTGTATAGGTGAAGGTACAAAATAGTATACTGTAATGTAAGTGAAGATCACAAAAAAAGGCAGGTGAAAGGGAGAGAGATTGAGAGGGAGAGAACTGAGAGTGCGAAAAGGGGAGAGTGAAGAAGAGAAAGATAGAAAGACACAGAAAGAGAGAAGGGGGAGAGAGGGAGATAGAGAGACAGAGGTGAGGAAAAGAATGAAGAAAGGGAGTAGGTGGTCATCAACATACAACTATACCGGTACTATAAAATAAAAAAAACATTGGCAAATGTGACAAGGTAAATTGGAAGTAAGTTTGACCGACAGAAAATGTGATGTTGAGTGTATAAGATCAGTTGCTTCCAGGTTTACAAAGTGTTGAGCATGACATTATTAAATTATTTAGATGGAAAACTATATGTCATGAAAAATATGTAAAAGCAATCAACATGATAAGTGTTCAAAGAATATATAAAATATCATGATGAAAGCAAATATAGTTTTGATAAAGCAGATTCAAGAGGTCAAGGAGTGGAAGGTATGGTTGCATTTACAAAACTAAAAATTTGAGAGATAGCACCTATGACTTCCAGAGATACACGACTATCACACACACACACAGAAAGAGATCATGGAAAATGGAATCAATATGAATTCTAAAGAAACATGACTTGTTTCTTTTACACATGCCAAATGCTACAAACATACAGATTGCGAAGAAATATCACAAAATAAGCAAATTAATTGTTTACTGTATAGCAAAAGACTTAGAAAGGATATTTTGACATAGCACCTAAATTATTACAAACTAGATGTAGGTAAAATCATACAAGTAATTATTGGGTACATGTACAGCATGTCAGTTTGCTAAAATTTTCTGTAATCACATGCATTGGAATCTATGGAATATGTGTTGAAAGTAAAGCAATGGTTTAATAGTCTTTGCTAAAAATCAGACATCTAATATTCTAAGTGTTTTTTAAACTTAATTTGTTTAATGAATATAATTATGATAACTGAGTTTCATATATATTGTTTAATAAAGGTAAAGCTCAACATCCTACATGTGTGTCTCCACTTACATTGTATATACAGGGAGTCAAGCAGTGCACCATTTATACACGGCTGATAAAGGAGGAAACGACAAATCGTTCGAATTATGCATTTTTCGTGGCTTTTATTTAACATTGGATTCTGTCATTTGTACATGTATCATTTTACCATGGCGGTACATGAATTCACGCCAATTATTATAATTGCATTACACACATATTTGAGTATCCAACCCAATTACAGAACTAGTGCTGGAATCTAAGCTGTAATCTGCACCCCATACATAAACATTAAAATCAAATATGTGAAATCCAATCGTGTAGCCAGAGAAGGGTTAAACCACGGCTAGAAACCCCTTCTCGTAAACGAATGTCCCCTCTGCATTGCCACGAGCACCCCTTGCTAGCCGTCAGGAATGCCCGATCAGACGGGGAAGATTTGTATGTAACCCGGATGCACCACCCATTCCCAGCTCTCATCAACGATTCCAGCAAAAGTGCATTACACACAAATTTGAGTATCCAACCCGATTACAGAACTAGTGCTGGAATCAATGCTGGAAAATGAGGAAATTTGCACCCCATACATAACCTGATATCCAAGCGTTTAGCCATCAGGAATACCGCCCGATCAAACGGGGAAAATTTTAAGTAACCCGGGTGCACCACCTATTCCCAGCTCTCATCAACGATTCCAGCAAAAGTGTTCCCAACCGGGCTCCATCACTTCCCTCCAGGTATACCTCCCCGCATGTAAAATCGAGCGAGGCTCCTGGAATTACTTGTCTTACGAATGGTAATATAATTTCTTGCTATTATATGTAAGTGTGATGAAGGCCCAAATTGATAAATTCCGCCAACGAGCAAATTAAATAGCTCGCCGCCAAAGAACACGGTTTCGCTGGAGAGCATATAAATCAGCTTGAGGTGAAAATTCTCACCAAAATTTGAAGCCAACTAATTACCAAGCACGAATGTATAACCACTCCAGAAACCATATACCCGGTACCGCAGGCAACCCTTGCTTCTTCTTCTTCTTTTTTTTTTTTCTCCTTATTTTATGCCATGCTCTATTACCTAACCAAAATTCTGACATACTCCCTAAACTTCGATTACTCCATAATGTTATAAACCTTACTTTATAACGGCCATCAATAACCACCCAGAAATATATATTTCTATCAATAACTAATCAATAGCTCCACAAAAGTGGAGAACCAGAAACAAAAATTTACATATTTACAAACTTTGTACAGTTCAAGGGAATATGATTCACACATATACTGAATAAAAATGATGACACTCTTGTCATTTCGTCATGACCTTGCCCCACGGACATTCATTTCAAATCTTAGCAACCTCCAAATACAAAAACAAATCGCCATTGCCATATACAAAGAACTCTTAGAATTTTGGCTAATCTCCTCCGCTACCAATGTGCCCCTTTTGGCCTCCGTCTCCGCGAGGTTAACATAAAAATGAAGGTACAGAGATCAATCCTACTGTTCTTAAATAGTCGGACCTGTATTTATTCCAAGCAATTCCGGTCCCATATTGAGGCTTCTTGAATAAACATTAAATACTTCATTCCAGCTAATTCCACAGTAATTCCAGCCAATTCCCAGGTACATACCAGAAACCTCAGTATAAAACAGTGCAATATCCATTACGCAACACACGCATACAATTACTGTGAATAATTGCTGACCAAAAATGAAACAAAATTTCACGTTCATGGGCTCCCTGCTTTTTCCAAAAGCAGCCTCTAAAACCAACAAATATACATCATGCGTATCGAACCGCGATATCATGCCATGCTGTATGACCTAACTAAAATTCAGACATACTCCCTAAACTTGCATTACTCCATAATGTTATAAACCTTACTTTATAACCGCCAATAACCACCCATAAATATATATTTCTATCGATAACTAATCAATAGCTCCCTAAAAATGGGGAACAAGAAACCAAAATGTTTACATATCTACAAATATTGTACTTCAAAGAAATATGATTCACACATATTCTGAATAAAAATTATGACACACTTGTCATTTCGTTATGACCTTGCCCAACGGACATTCTTTTCAAATCTTAGCAATTAGTGCTGCAATCAATGCTGGAAAATGAGGAAATTTGCACCCCATACCTAACCTGATATCCAAGCGTTTAGCCATCAGGAATGCCGCCCGATCACACGGAGAAAATTTAATTGTAACCCGGGTGCACCAGCCATTCCCAACTCTCATCAACGATTCCAGCAAAAGTGCATTACACACTAATTTGAGTATCCAACCCGATTACAGAACTAGTGCTGGAATCAATGCTTGAAAATGAGGAAATTTGCACCCCATACATAACCTGATATCCAAGCGTTTAGCCATCAGGAATGCCGCCCGATCACACGGGGAAAATTTTATGCAACCCGGGTGCACCACCTTTTCCCAACTCTCGTCAATGATTTCAGCAAAAGTGTTCCCAACCGGGCTCCAGTATACGTGCCTTCACGGTTGTTTCAACGCAAAGCATGCCGGGACAGATTTTGAGTACGGCAGTAGATTTTCACCTTCGCCGCGATCAGCTGTTCCATTGCCAACAACGGGATTGTTATCCTGTCGAATCAACATGACATCATAATCTTGTACAGGATCCGTTATTCTGCAGTGATTTTCTTTCATTCTAGTATCATTTGTACGGTAATAAACCAAAGTCTGTGATTATGTATTTTTATGACGATCATTCAACCTAAAACACGAATGTTTAGCAGCTTAAAAGGCAAACCACCGACCCAAACTTCACACACACACATTTGAACATATGGGACTACATATTCATACCAAGGAACCCACTCTCATTAGCCCACTTTACTTCTTATTATCAGCTTTATTTTTTGAAGGATCGTCATAACAATACACAATCACAAACCTTGGTTTCTTACTGTACAAATGATAATGGAATGAAAGAAAATCACTGCAGAATAACGCATCCTGTACAAGATTATGATGTTGATTCGACGGGATAAAAACCCCGTTATTGGCAATGGAAAAGCTGATCGCGGCGAAGGTGAAATTGTACTGCCGTACTCAAAATCTGTCCCGGCATGCTTTGCGTTGAAACAACCGTGAAGGCACGTATTAAAAACCAACAATTATACGTCATGCATATCGAACCGCATATCATGCCATGCTGTATTACCTATCCAAAATTCAGACATACTCCCTTAAACTCGCATTACTCAATGATGTTATAAACCTTCCTTTATAACCGCCATCAATAACCACCATAAATTTATATTTCTATCAATAACTACATGTAATCAATAGTTCCACAAACAGTGGGGAACCAGAAACAAAAAATTTACATTATTATTTACGAACTTTGTACTTTAAAGAAATATGATTCACACATATTCTGAATAAGAATTATGACACACTTGTCATTTCGTTATGACCTTGCCCCACGGACATTCTTTTCAAATCTTAGCAAATAGTGCCTGAATCAATGCTGGAAAATGAGGAAATTTGCACCCCATATATAACCTGATATCCATATTATATATATTATACTGTATATATTAAAGAAATATGATTCTCACATATTCTGAATAAGAATTATGACACACTTGTCATTTCGTTATGACCTTGCCCCACGGACATTCTTTTCAAATCTTAGCAAATAGTGCCTGAATTAATGCTGGAAAATGAGGAAATTTGCACCCCATATATAACCTGATATCCAAGCTTGTAGCCATCAGGAATGCCGCCCGATCACACGGGAAAATTTTATGTAACCCGGGTACACCACCCATTCCCAACTCTCCGTCAACGATTCCAGCAATAGTGTTCCCAACCGGGCTCCGGTATTAAAAACCATCCATTATACGTCATGCATTTCGAACCGCGATATCATGCCATGCTGCATTACCTATCCACAATTCAGACATACTCCCTTAACTCGCATTACTCCATGTTATAAACCTTACTTTATAACCGCCACCAATAACCACCATAAATTTATATTTCTATCAATAACTAATCAATAGCTCCACAAAAAGTGGAGAACCAGAAACAAAAAGTTTACTCATTTACAAACTTTGTACTTCAAAGAAATATGATTCACACATATTCTGAATAAGAATTATGAAACACTTGTCATTTCGTCATGATCTTGCCCCACGGACATTCTTCAAAGGAATGTGATTCGCACATATTCTGAATAAGAATTATGAAACATTTGTCATTTCGTCTTAACCTTGCCCCACAGACATTCTTTTCAAATCTTAGCAACCTCCTAAGATACAAAAAAATCGCCATTGCATTATACAAAGAAATCTTAGAACTTTTGGCTAATCCTCTCCGCCACCAATGTGCCCCTTCCGGCCTCTCCGTGAGGTTAACCGAAACACAAAGGTAAAGAGATCAATCCTACTGTTCCTAAATAGCCGCCCCAGTATTTATTCCATGCAATTCCGGTCCCATATTCTTGGAATAAACATTAAATACTTCATTCCGGCTAAATCCAACAGTAATTCCAGCCAAATCCCAGTTACATACCAGAAGTCTTAGTATAAAACATTACAATATCCATTACACAACACACGCACGTATACAGTAGGCTTGCGGGTGCACCATGTGATTACGCACGCAATTACTGCGAATAATTGCTGGCCCAGGATTAAACAAAATTTCATGTTCATGGGCTCCCCTACTTTTTTCAAAAGCAGCCTCTAAAACCCACAATTATACATCATGCGTATCGAACCGCGATATCATGCCGTGCTGTATTACTAACCAAAATCCAGACATCTCATGTCCAACTTTAAATTTCAACAATTTTCAAGTTCAAATAAAGGAATATTCCAACCATTCATAAGTGACAAAGCTATCAATGCTAGAGCTTATACCTGCTTCACACATAATGTAATCCCTCCAATCAATATATAAAATACCGGAGTCTCTGTATGCCATTACCCTGAGGCTCCATCCAAGCAGCCAAAATCAAATATGAAAAGGGGGTATGAACTGTTCCAAACAGTTTTACCCTGGCACCCTGAACAGCCTATGTATGAAAAGTAGTATTCCTTTTGCCAGAAACAATTTAACCTGAATACACTAAGAGTATTCCATTAAAAGATCATTTCAAAAATAATTACCCTAAACAACACACACAATGTAGTTCCTTACTAAACTTCCCAAGCATCAAACTGGCTAACAGCTACAGCACTCATAAAACAACCTAAGTACTAAAGTTACCCAAACTTTAACGAATCTCATGCTGAACTTTAAATCTCAACAATTTTCAATTTCAAATAAAGGAACATTCCAACCATTCCTAAGTGACAAAGCTACCAATGCTAGGGCTTATACCTGCTCCACAGATAATGTAATCCCTCCTATCAATATATAAAATACCAGAGTATCTGTATGTCATTACCCTGAGGCTCCATCCAACCAGCCAAAATCAAATATGAAAGGGGGTATGAACTGTTTCAAACACAGTTTTACCATGTCACCCTGAACAACCCATGTATGAATAGTAGTATTCCTTTGCCAGAAACAATTTAACCTGAATACATTAAAAGTATTCCATTAAACGATCATTTAAAAAAGAATTACACTAAACACAATGTAGCTCCTTACTAAACTTCTAAAGCATCCAACTGGCTTAAAGCTACATCACTCATAATATACACACAATCGTTGCGTCGTAAGTCTACGGCCATATTTTCTGAAAGATGCATGTACATGTATGGACGAAAAAGCTCGCAAGAGGTATCTCCGGGTGCTCTTATTCAACCTCCTAGCTAGGGACCTTGCATATACCTGTTTAATGACCGCCGCTTGCGGTCGACGAGGCCCTGCTTTTGACCTGTAAACTCCTTACAGCACAGCCGATGTAAGATATCTGGCCATGTGATGTTGCACCCACGTGGCCGCTCACGAATTCAAGATACATTTCAGCTCTTCTGAAAAATCCCTCATACTCTTTGCCTCGATACTGTTCGTCCCCACGTGAAATATGTGGCGGTGTCCAACCCAAGGAAAAGGGGCGAAATGAAAGCCATATTGTCTCGCCTAGATGGAGGCCTCTTCTGCTGTGCCAGGTATAATCACCGCCCCACAGCTGAGATCTCCGTGCCCGTCTGCTGGACACCCAGAGCCGTCCAATACACTTTTGAGTCCCCTACGATCCATACGGCCGTGGCTGCAAAAATTAAGATAAACTTTTCGGAGTATCTTGCACTAGGGACATGTAATCATAATCACCATAGGACTACAAGTAGGCCTACAATTCAATTCCGATCAAGTGATTTTCATGTAAAATACTATTCAAAGCAACTGAGAAAGTTGCATTAACATACACAGGTGCCTTACGTGAGATTTAATAAGAAATTCACTCACTTTCCACAACATTAACAATTAGTTGCTCTCCAGCCGTCCAGGCTTTAAACTGAGATCAAGAGTAGATCTAGGTCTAGCAAAGTAGCATTAGAACCATCGTAACAATTTCTCCTTATTGTCTTTGAGCATTCATAGGTAATGATTAATTGAGTCCAGTTTATCTTTAATTCAGATAGGCCTAGACCCTTCTAGGCCTTAAATGATCGAAAGAGCACTTTTTCCTCTTCAAATTTGACATATCATTCAAGCAAACTGATAACAAGATACCATTTTGTATAGGTGGAAACATGTCTTTGTTTTCAAGCTCGTGTGCTCATTTAATTGTAATTTGTATGCATATTGACCACTGCACTGGGCTTTATTTATTACTACTAGGCCTACGATAAAGCCTATGTAGGCCTACAGTACTTCAGTAGGCCTAGGCTACAGCCCAGGCGGTGCAGCAGCGCACTGACTGCATAGGCCAGGGAGCCCCTATATAAGCTCCACATGATAAAAGTGACGTTAACTACAGAACTAGCTTCATCAATACCGTTTCACGACTCACCGGATACATGTTGAGATTCCGGTCCTAAGGGCTTGGACTTGGCCTTGGTCATATTTGTTGGTCTGCAAGATCCGAGCCCGCTGCCTGAGCCTGAGGTTGTGATGTTTCTGGGCCTGGGCCATTGTAGGTCTAGGCCTACTCTAGGCCTCCCTCGCCTACGGGGTCGCTCATTTCGTACCGACTCCTTCGCCTTGACAGGGTACCCGTCTTCCTCTTTTTACTTTCGGAATGCCGGTCGCTGATTCCAATTTACAGCACTAACCAGCTCTTGGTCCTAGTCTACCGTACAATACTACAAACGAAATCACTGCAGCTCCAAATGTAATCACCTCTCCACTGCAGTGCCGATGCCGTGACGAGGAGTTAGTAACAAATTTGACAATATAATATCAAAATTCAGACACGGTCTTCAAGGAAAATAACGGGATTTCCACTGCCGATGCAAAACAAAGTCAACGTCAGTTAATTTCAGAATCCACTGATATTTTTGATTGTCCAAATCAACAGGTCTTGCCTCTACCAAAAGCCACGAGAGAATGACATAATTTCTACGTGCGCGTACGTACGTACGCGCTCTCAAAATCGCGTGTTATGCGTTTCGTGTGCAAAAGGGAGCGCATTCGGAAACGCGCCACAAAAGCGCGCCTTGTCTAAAGGCGCCAAATCCTTGACAACAATGTAAACAAGCTCATTGTTGCGTCATCTTGACCAGCAAAACCAAAACACAAATGGAATTGCTTACCAGCCGTGTATAAATATGTTTGAAAGCGTTTTTGGTAACTCTTTAAAATTTCATAATTGATAGAAACATTGCAATATCATCTTTGTAGTGCTTTATGATCATGGCTTTCAACCTTTTCTTCAGCAACCATCCTTTCAAATGCATTTGGTAACAGATCTTTGTTCTCATCTATGGACTATGGTCTCAAGTGATGGGAAGGTAGGTCCAATGCTTTGACAACCTGCACCTACATGTAGGTGTATACAAATTTGTGTCCCCAATGAAACGGATCAACCTTGTGCGGTGTTTGTGTAGGGCAAGACATGGTACAATGCATTTCTCACATCTCCACCAGGCAAAGTTCACTTCTATCACACTTCTTCTAGCTGACTTGGGTCAACAACCAAATTCATTCTGACAAAAGGAATGAGAGAGTGGGAGGGAGAGAGAGAGACAGAAAGATAGAGAGGGGGAGAAAGATAGAGAGGGGGAGAAAGATAGAGAGGGGGAGAAAGATAGAGAGGGTGAGAAAGAGAGAGAGGAACAGAAAAGAGTGAGGGAGATAGAGAGGGAGAGAAAGAATCACAGAGAGAGTGGGAGGGAGAAAAAGAGAGAGAGAGAGAGAAAGAGAGGAAAGAAAAGTAAAAAATAAAACCTGTGGTGTATCTCAAGTGCCTTATTCAAACATTGCAGACATGGTCCATTCAAATCAAGCTGTGATTTTTTTCCTTTTTCATTTAGAATTCATGCCATTCCGCAACAGTCAATCACACTCCCATCTCTTGGTAAATTAAACATTGATTGATCTGTAAACAAGTACATATCTCTTTCCTCTTTTAAAACTGAGAACATGGAAGTGATGACAGAGATTTTTGTAAATGATTTGTCCTACAATCAAGCAAAGACAATATAGACATATTGTCTGGGAGATGAATCATCTATTCTTGACACCCTAATAATAATGGCCCACAGTTCATCCAAAATCTTAACTTTTTTTGTACCGCCCCATATTAAACTGGGTGAGGTACATGTACACACCTTGCCCGGAAATGGTACTCATTGGGGTTTCTCCCATTTGTGAGCCAGAATAGATTGGTGCACTACAAAATACTTTAAAGTTTAACAATCACTGATACATGTTTCCCTCTTGATGTACATGTAAGGGGTTCTATGTCGCTATATTCAACAGAGATGCCAGTAAAATGTCAGAAAAATGTTTTACTGGTAAGAACGGGCAAGTAATATGTTTGCTCTTTCATTATCATTTAATGAGAAAATTGTAAGGCTGCCGATTTTGTGTACTTGCCGCCCATGCAGGCTCGTTGTTCAATGTTTTTGTCGGGTTCGGGGGGTTTACTTGTACATGTTTCTATGCGATTCCACGGTTTATATCGTTGTTGTTGTTTTGTTTTTTTGAAAGATGAAAAATCGTATTTTCAAGAGGCAATACCGTATTACCGTATTTCACTTGTTTTATCATTCTAATTACAATTACTGGTTGGCATCTCTAATACTCTAATCAAAATAAAAGCTTCAAATATTACTTCTACAAAGAGATATTGCAGTGAACAGTGAAGCGTCTTGTTGAGTAGAATAGTTAACATACATGTACGCGTACCGGGTACACACTCGCATAGATAGGACGCATGTTTTGTGCCAAAGGTTTATCTGGTACATTCTATCAATAGCTTTTTTTAATCTGATACTTGTCAAAGATTCAGGAGATAGTTTTACTAAAAGTTTGAGGACAGAAACTGTCATATTTTCAAACATAATTCCATTATTCCTTTGATCTTGAGGCCCTCCACATGAAAAAGATTTTCTTTATTTTTGTTGTTGTTTTAATTATTTCATTATGTTTGTTTCAAAATGATACCAACTAAGTTCATCACCTGATATTGTAAATATTGAAACGATCAATAAGAACATATTAATTACTATACAATAATATAATTTTCTTTGTCTTAATTTCATCTGTATGGTTAGTTAACACTCTATCATCCATGCTGCCAGATCATTAAACACACAAAATACTCAGTGTATTTTTTAAACTTTGACGCATTCGTACCTTAGAGGGCATCATGCATGAAAAGTAACCGTAGGATGACACATGACCTGCAGTTCATGCATACCAAGTTTGATGCAGAAATGAACATCGATACGTTTGGAAAATATTGAAAAATAAGAATTTACAAAATGGCATCTAGATGACGTCATGCAGAAACAATCACATCCAAAAGAAGAGATTCCCTATTCCAGAAGATAGGGAATCATCCTAAAAACTGAAGATTTTGGCATTTAGCATGCAGAAGATAGTGGAACCACAAAAAGTTAAGAAAGAAATAATAATAAAGATTCTGACAAAATCAACAGGTGATCCTTGTGCTACGCAGCGGATCACCTAATAAATGCCACAGGGGCACTTTGGGGGCATATACCCCATTTGAGCAACTTAAGATCTCCCTTTCCTGCAGGTGATTCCTACAATTTTTGTTCTGTTAGGGCCTTTAATAACATCTAAATTTCAATACAGGAGCCTAGATTGGTTGCGATTAACAAAGTGTTCCTAACCTATAAAGGCAAACTATGGTGTGTCACTAACAGAATTACACCCTCAAATTGAATTTCAACTCATCCACCGCAAAAAAAAAAAAATATTCAGTAAAACGCAATAAAAGTTCTATAGTAACTAGGGATGCATGTCCAGGACAGAATAGTGAATTCTTTTATCTAGGAGTGCCTTTGTCTAAAATATGAAATTCCTGTCACACCTTTTCTTGCCACTGGAAAAACAACTTTGAATAGAACCTTCCTGCCTGAAACCAATTCTTAAGAGGAAACCAATTCTAAAGAGGATCCCATGTATTGACCTAGTTGCTGGTCTTTATACTTCTTCCCCCATTACCCAACTCCCAAACTTTTGTGAATTTGATTCATGGTAAACTGAGGGTTGGCTAAGAAGATCAGACTATACATGTACATCAATAACCAAGTTGCCTCAGGTTTACATGCATCATGCACATTAGTAACATTTGTATTGATCCTAATGAACATGACTTGACTTTGGTATAACATAATTAATCCATAGATCCCAACCAAGCTGCCTCAGGTATATGATTCAATAGGTAAAGAAGGATTGCTGTTAAGATCTTCAGACTAAAACTCTTATAGGTAAATAGACAGGACAAAACAAGACAAACTGCCCAGATACCGTAGTATGACAACAGCACATTCAGATTGGCAAACATCAAACATTTATTCTTGAAAAGGAAAGCAAACAAAATGGGTGCAAACCATAAGTGAGGAAGTACAGATATTTTTTAGTGCAGGTAAACTTCATAATAAAATCAGGCATTGCTCACTAAAGCTCTACCATTTACATGTAATCATTTCCAAGTTTGTATATCCACTTTGCAACATATCTGTAATTTTCTCTCTGTTGCTAATTGAGTTTCTTCCTATCCTCCCCTTTTTCTATCTCCACTTTGCAATATCTCCCTCTCTCCTTCTAAATATCCCTCTACTATTTCTCCTCTTTTTCCACGTTTCTGTCTCTACTTTGAAACCTCTCTTGGTTTCAGTCTACTTCTAACTGCTACCGCACTAACCTTTCCCTTCTTCCCACATTTTTAATTCCTTTTTGCACCATTTTTGTCTTCTTTTTTTTCATGCTGTTTCTACTTACTATTTTTCTACTCTTTTCCTCTCTTTAATTTTTTTATCAGCACTTTAAAAGCTGTCTGTTTCTAATTACTTTGATTTGCAGATTCTCTCTTCAATTTGCAATCCTCTACTCTTACCCTGTTGCAAAGTTATTTTCTCCACTTTGCAATCTCTCTGTTTGTTTTGTTTCTGTTTCTACTTACTGCTACTTTGGGGGTTTGTTTGGCAATCTCTATCTTACTTGTTGTGTCTTCTTCTCTTTCTGACCCACTGTATTACAAATGTACAAATGCAAACTTTATAGTATGTCTGCGCTATTGTTTAGCATTCATCCACTGGATATACCAATATAGAAATAGGACCTTTATATCTAAAATAATCAATATTCTGAGATCACTTTTTATATCAGATTTTATCTTTTATTTCATCTAAATCTCTTCTTGCGTGCCCATTAGAGTTAGGCCAATATGCATGATACACGCGGCTTTAACCTTAACACCCATCTGTTTTTACATGAAAGACAAAATAAAAGTTAAAATAGGGCAGGGCTATTTTATCTCTCGGACGCACGGTAAGTGAGACATTTACTTTAAAGTATGCAACAAATTATGTGATCAATTTAAACAAAAGAAATTGAGTACAGACAACATTTCTCAAGCAACATTCAAGATTTTTGCTGACTAATATCATATTTGAAATGATGCTTTTAATGGTGTTCATAAGCCTCTGAAACTACTTCAGTCATTTTTCAAGGAAATCCTAGCAAAAATTAATTTGCGTTTTGAGGCATGCATAGTGTAAGTTGTCAAAATTACACATTCACGCTCTCTTGCCCCACAGACTGGCAGGACGTGATTCTATTGGCTGAACACGAAGAGAGTGAAATCTAGCAACATTTCTTATTGGTTATCACATCACAAATGGGCGTGTCTCATTGAGATAAAATGAATCTCAGAATACTGCCCCTTACCTTTTGGATCAGAGAGATGAAGAAGATATCATCAATGTACAATACAACACAACACATCTTTCACAGAACCACAAAAGACTGAAAATTGGACATAACATGCTTTAAAACCCAGCGACTTCTATACTCTATTATCTCTGCTTATTTCATTTGGAAGACTGTCATACCTTGCATAGTGTGGAGTTCACTTTGTGGTGCTCCTTCAGGTTTCTTCTGATCATCATCCTCATCTCTGTCATACTCGTCACTGCTGCTACTGCTAGAGTCGGAGTCAAGGAAGATGGCTTGAAAGAGATCTAGAGGAGGGCGGGGCTTGTCATCACTATCAGCGGTAGAATCCTGAGATGGAACATCATACTCTGCAATCTGTGTTTGGGAAAAACAAGTTCAGTTCAACTTCAAGTTCATTTCCACATTTCATTTAAAGGTGTCACCAATAAAAGCAAAAATATAGCATAATGGCATAAAAGAGCAAGTACGTACAGTACAGTACAGAATAATAACATTATAATAGTACATCATACTGGAAAAAAGGGTAAAGATAAAATGAAAATGTGACAGGGAACTGCATAAGCCATTGGACTTTTTAGGCAGAACTCCTATATAATTAAAACCTATGTAAGTACATGTTCAGTAAAATAGCACAACGAAGAGTAAAAAAGCAGAAAAAAATCAAGAAGAATCAAGAGAAAATCTCAGTAAATAACAACAACCTCCTCCCTTTTCTTTGTCTTTCTTCCTGTTGTTCACTATGGTAACTCTAGATGAAACCTATTTGAAATTAATATCAACTTAACCTATCAACATAAGGCAATTCCATGAGCCTTGTCCATCACTTTTTGAAATGTGTGAACAACACAATGAAATATTACATTTATAATCTGTCCATGATTTCTATGATCAGTATAATATATAAACATATATAGGGCATTAAAATTACTTTTGAGTTGATTTCTTGAAGTCTTTCCAATAATGTTAATTAGAGAAGATGTGATATCCTGAAGCTAATTCCACACAAATCTATATATTAATACGCAAAATCGTCGCGGGGGGTACAAAACGGTTTATGAAAAACGTCTTTCCTCGACCGCACCTGCCTTCGCCGTGCCACGGGAACGGCGACACAATTCCACGAGGCATGTCTCCCGTATCCCGCATGCCACGTCAATCCCGTGGTCGCCGTCGATGTCGTTAAAGGTGGTTTCGGGGTCCCGGGGAGGACGAGCGGACGAGAGCACGGCCGGCATTGTCCGTGCAAGGAGGCGACGAACCCGCGAAAGTGAGGCAGCATGGCGTGCACCCGCCCTCTGTCTAATCAAAGAGATACACGATCAAGAGACGATCCACTCCATAATGTGTTGTAGCAAATGCAAGGTGCAACGGGTTGGGCCTATCCCATGTTAGGCATCTTGTTATATGCAGCCAAACTGACGAGAACGTAATATGTTGGTTCTACGCTCACACGTACACACACACACAGTCAAGTTAATTCGTGCGACTGCTACAATATATTGGCACAAACCGTCCGATTTTTCGTGTAAAATCTTTACTTTGAAAATATTTATACAAATTATGTGAACCATGCCAACATAATCATAGTCCAAGCTTCTGCTTTATTGGTCTTTTCATGAAAACTGCATTAAAATCACAACAATAATAACGCAAATAGATTGTAATTATCGAGATCATATAACTGACGAGAAGGTAAATTCAGCGAGCTTACGTAATTTCAAATGCCTCCGCACGGGCAACTCCGGCGGTGTCAGGCCAGTCACGGTGCGCACGCCATGCAATTTACCCTGTGCAGTAACTGCACCACTCTAGCTACTGTAGTACCTGTATAGCGTGTATTTAGATCCTTCAATGTTTCATGTTTGAGGCGTGCAATTGTTGTTTTCTTTTCTTTCTTTTTGAATGTGATGTCAATGTGTGTACAGAAGTGTCCAAGGAATGATAGGCCT
The DNA here is from genome assembly GCA_037976565.1 of Mesocentrotus franciscanus. Classification (NCBI taxonomy): domain Eukaryota; kingdom Metazoa; phylum Echinodermata; class Echinoidea; order Camarodonta; family Strongylocentrotidae; genus Mesocentrotus; species Mesocentrotus franciscanus. The sequence continues at coordinate 23,699,589 of CP137676.1, forward strand.
ACAGGTGGAAGGGATATACTGAAACAAATATACAATTACTCATTCTCGCGGAACAAGCTAAAACTATTCGCACTCAGGAACATCAATAGTACTGTTCTCCCTCGGGCCGCGAGTGGCCCTCGGGAGAATATATGATTTGATGTTCCTTCGATGCAAATATAGTTTTAGCTAGATCCTCGAGTGTCATTGTATATTTGTATATTTGTATATTATTTCATTGTAGGACTAAATTAACTTAAATAACCAAAATGATAATGGGAGTGAAGTGCATGAGAACAATATTCATATAGATAATGAGAGTGAGGATCCAGGAAAGGGATAAACGGTGAGAATAATAGGAACGAAGTGACGACAATAATCGTAAATAACGCAAGTGAAAATGAAAGTAAAAGCTAAAATATCTGCATCAATTTTAATTACAAATTATTGATTTCACTGTTTTCTTCCAATTTTCAAGTTTTATTACATGATACAGATAAAAATTTAAAAATTCAAAACGATACATGGGACAGCAAACAAAAGGTTGATATTCTAACAAGTAAAATATTAATGAAAAGAAGAAAAATTATAAAATAATAAAAAGTAGGCCTATACAATGAAGAGAAATAATATCATCTAGCACAGAAATTATCTTTAAAAAAAATATAATAATAATAATTATAATTTTAAAAAAAAAAATTAATTAAAAAAATTTAAAAAAAAAAAAAAATCGATAGCACAAATCTATTACAACCCCTACCCCCCACCCTCCCTAGAATCCCGTGGATTTTACACGGGTCCTGCTAGTATTTTCTTATTTTGAACAAGGGTAGACTACACTAGAACATTACAATCTTCCCATGCATAAGAGCACACTCCAGAAGGAAGGGCTATAATGTAATTGATTTCAATTTACTAAATCAAAGAAGAGCTTTTTCATATAAATAAATTCCACACAAAATCACATATTTTTACCAACATGGATACTTACAAAGAACATTAAATGGGAAGTCCACCCTGATATTAAGTTGAATTGGATTGAATTGAATTGAATTTATTTATTCACGGTAAAACTTACATCAGCCTAAAAAGACTGCTTTTCAGCAAGTCCGTGTAAAAACAGTTTACATTAAAGTTGGTTTTAATAGAATCAGGTCAGTGAAAGTTTGAGTAAAAATAAGAAAGTTTTGAATTTTTTAAGGTGGGATCAAATTAAACACAAATTGGCAATTCTGTGACATATCTTGCTAGGTTTCCTCCCATTTTGTTGTTATACTAAAAAACTTCAAAAATTCACATTTTCCCTTAAGAAAATTTTCAAATTTACACTCACCCTAAATTATTGCAAATATGTTTTTATACAACCCCTGCGTGAAAGAATTATGTTCCTCCATCAATAACTAAGAAAATGAAAGTTTATGAAATTTTCTGTACAGAGCAAATTGGAAAGGAGCTTGCAAGGTACTTCACAGTATTGCCAATCTGTGTGTCACTGATGAGAACTTCAAAAATTCATAACATTCCTATTTTTAATTGGATATTGATCAAACTTTCATCAAACTAATTTGTTTCTCTCATTTTCTGCTTCTATTAAAACCAACTTAATATTAGGGTGGACTTCCCCATAATGATCAAACCACAAGAATGTTCTACAATTAGGGAGGGAGGGCTGTAATACCTGCTTTTTGTTTATGATTAATCATTTATGTTTTCTGTACAGAGAAGGTTGGGCTCTCAAATTGGCTTGCCTTGGCATCAATTCAAGTCAACATAGCAGAGTAGATGGAGTTTATTTTCATTGATTGATGGTGATGGTGACAATGAAACTATTTTGATGAGTCTACTAAAGTCACTTAGCACTTATTTGCACAGGTAATGAGCTTGCTCAATGATCCTGCACCACAGTACTTCATGATCAATGTATAGCATTGTGTTTTTTTAATATGTTGCCTACAAACAAAAACTTAATTATATAAAGTGGATTGTTGAAGTGTTGTGTTGAATTCTCACATACCAGACAATCATCATTGAAATGAAATAAAGTTTAGATCAGGTGCCACTAGCAATCTGATATTTGCTCCAGCAACACTTGCGCCAGGCTTTATTTTGTCAAAGATACGGAATTAGGACTTGGGTTGTTATTGGGTTTTAGGTTAGGTTCAGGGTAAGGTCTATGTACATGTATAGTGTTTGGTTGAGAGTTGAAGTTAGGGATTTTAGTATTGTTACAAAGTTGACCAAGCAGCAATTGTCTTCAAAGCATCAAACATTCTTGTACAGGTATGACATAAAAATGCCAAAGTTATGCTAACTTACTTTATACATATACATGCTCACGAAACACAGGGGAGGCGGCTAAATGTTTCAACGGCTTTTACTCTTTACATTCTTCATCATAATCTATGTAATATGTATTTTAATCAGTGAAGAAAAGTCTGAATCAGCTGGAATTTTATTTCCTACTCCTCTAAATTGAATCCTAAACCATTTATACACAGGCCAACCCTGTACATGCGTTCTTTGTATTAAATGTCAAAATCTTTAAATGGAGCATGAAATTGCATTTCTTTCAGTTGAAATCTAGTACAAAATATTTTTTTAAGGGTATGACATACTCTTTTGCAATCTAGATTAAATAAATTTCCCAGTCTCTGTGTTTTGTGGTGATATGTTATGATACGTGCCTTAAAAATGGTCTAGTAGAGAGTGAGAAGATTTATGCATGAAATTTAAAAGCATGGAAAACTAACTTGTGGAAATTATTATATGACACCACCATTCAATACAAAATGATGCTCTTTCTTTGTGTGCATATAGGTATATAGGGGGTTCGTGTGTTACGTGGGGTAGGGGTTGGGGTTGTGTGTTATGTGGGGGTTGTGTGTTATGTGGGGGGTTGTGTGGGTAAGAGTGAGTGTTGTGTTTTTGTTTTTTCAATTTGAAATATTACTAACTGAGTTGTACACTTAGAGAGAAGGTTGAGTTCTGGGGAGAGGTGACAAATAATTTGTGTGCATTATCACTGGTATTATGCAAGTGTGGAAGAACATCAGAGAAAAAATGTTCCCTGAAAAGCATGGCTCTTCAAATGCCTTTATATTCTGAATATGACAAGTAACAGCTTAAAAATGAGGCTCAATTTTTATGCCACATGTTTGTGTAGTCCCATATACATCTTTCTGTGTACAGTGCTTGTTACTTTACCAAGACTGGGCAAAATTTCTTATCATTTTGATGATTCCAGAACCTTGCAGTATTATGCTAGATGATCAACCTTTTCTGATCGATTCCACAACGTTTCTTTCACAATGCAATCGCATGACCAGAAGTCAACTTTATCTTCATAATGCTATAAATGTATACGATAGATGGAAGTTACATAATAGAAATCACACTATGTAGGTGAGAACAATTCTCTTTGAAAATAAAAAGAAGACAGGAGAAATAGGAAATAGTAAGAAGAGGAAAAGAGATGGAGCTAGAAAGACATGGAGGAAAGGGAATAAATGTGAGAGAAAGAGGTCGCTATGTAATAAAATAGCAATTTTCAATATTACAAGTTGTGTATATAATAATAACAACAAACAATATCAATGATAATATCAATAATAATGATGATAACAAGTGTGAGTAACATTTTCAAAGAGAATTTCTTTGTCTGTGCTTACCCTTGATATTAATCAAATTAGTAAGTTCTGACTTTTGAGATGCTGTTCAATAAACTTCATGTAGGCATAGTAAGATCTAGTCAAAGTGGCATTTCTTTCTTTGCATTGCTGAAATTTAAGTCCCACAAGTGGAATTATATCTTCATTTATGTGATCTTAATGTTGAGCATACATCCCATCTCACAGTTTAAATAAAATATTTATTTTTTCTCTTAATTGTGGGAGATCCTTTTAGATTTTCTAGTTTGATTTCATTGCACAGGTTTCTATGCATTTTATCTTTTTTAACAAAAACTCTTTTTGAGTATTTCAGGTATTTTGGAGCTTTCCTGATCTACATCACTGCAATTTCTCACGTTTTAAGAGTTGAGCAGTCATGTTAAATTGCTTTTTCTGAGATCAGCTCACTCTAATCAATACTGTGATTTGTTTTGTTTACCCAGCACTCACTTTATTCTTGCCTTTGTTTTGTAATATCATATTAAAGTTTAAGGGGAAAATACTTTCTAGATTATATCACAAAAAAGTGGCATTCAATGTAACTCGCAGAGTTTACTCCAAAAACTGTGCATGTTTTTTTTCAATATCTCTCGCTCCCTCTCTCTTATAAAACACCCTAAATCCAGCAATAGTCGATTCTCACACGTTTTGTAACTTGTAAGTATTTAGTTCAAGAGGGAAAAAAGCAAACTAGATTTATTATATCATAAAAAGGGGCATTTGGTGTAGCTCTACAGCTGATACATAAACCCAATTTTTACAAATCGCTTTTTGTCAACTCTTTCTACCTTCTTTTGGATTCACTATATAGAAAAGGAGCTTGTATAATGTATATAACTTAACTCTTTATGTAACGGTTGTTACAAAAAAGCCAAAATTTTCATTAAAAGTATAACTATTTTATAACAAGACCAACACGGTTCATACTACCATAGAAATCAGAAAAGGTTTTTATCCACGGTTTATCTGCAGTGCATTGATGCATGGTCAGGTTACAAAATCTTATAATTACCTGACAGAAAAGGATACTGAACTATTTTCTCTACAAAGTGCATGACCCCAGTACTTGCTGGTACTAACAGCAAATAATAGATTATATACAGAAGATTTTGTTTTTATTAAAGCATAAACATAAATATCTACAATGGATTTCAATTTCAATTGTCTGATTGATATCTATTCAGTATTATAGAAATTGAAATTCTGCCATAAATTTCGCAGTTACCTGGACAAGAATAAATTAAAGCAACCTGCTGATGATCTGTTCATTGACTCGTTCATTCATTCATTGTAACTGAGTATTTTCATATTTGTATTGGGATGACTGACCTGAGGGTGTGTATCAATGCATGCATAATAGGGCTTATTGACCAAATTCCAACGTGGCACCAACCAGGTCAACTTTACAGTTTTCTTTCTCCGTGTCCATATTTCATCCTTTCTATATTATACATGTACTTGAAAATGACCAAAGATATTCTTCTTTGCTTATGAAAAGAGATAATTTTGAATTGCTTGTGTTGAGGATGCCTTATTCATACTTATTTCGCTCTTAAAAGTAAATGCAACCTTGATAGCGAAGTATTCTAGAGGACAGCAGAAAAATATGAGAAGTAGACTGGTGAAACTTTGAATGAAATTGGACAAACAAACATTGGCTGAATCGTCTCTGTGATGTCAGAGATGCCAACCCTATAGGATGGTTGTCAGTAACATTTACCACATTTGTCAGTAACAAATGGTGGTCTCTCCGTAACACAAGACAACGCAGCATATTTTTCGCGAAAAACGCACACAAACACCCAATCACTCTTATTAGTTTATTACTGCATTTCGAACCTACCAATACCATTTTAAAGTTCAAAATAAAGATGTGCATCAAAACATTTTTAAAAATCTGTTTGCAGTCATAGGATCTCCTCCTTGGGTACTCGCTCTTTTGCGTGAATCCATGATAATATCCAGGAAGAAAACACCTCGTTCAAGCGTCGAACGGCAAATTCAAATCCACAGTCAAAATGGCAGAACTCGTATCCTACACACTCATGCACCACGCGCACACGTCGTACCGCCAGTACCAGCCCAGGCCGCTAGGCCCGGCGTTCATGAACAGCATGCACCGTACTGCACTTCCAATGCGCCTACTTGAATCACCGAAGTCTTCGCTACTTTAAATGGGTATTGCGCACACAATCATCCATCATCATGCTCCCCCCAAAACGCACAACCGCACGTAGAATACTATTATAAAAACAATAATGACGGCAGCCGCGTTGTTTCGGAATTAGACAAGATGGCAGCGGACAGACCATCTTGGCATCATAGACCATTGTGCGCAATTAGCGTGTAGCGAGCGAAAGTACCCATCCAATGTAGTCAAATTCAGTGAACTTATGAGGGAATGCGTGCGACATGCAGCTAGCGCCGTACAGAGCTGTGTACGGGGGCTATGTGTAGAAAGGTGGCATACGCTATGATGTACTTATTTATCGTGTCCCGTAACATTTTGGTTGTTTACCGTAACGCCGTAACAAGGGCAATAAAACCGTAACGGTTGGCATCTCTGTGATGTAGTGGCAGACAACTTTCCCATCTGTTCGAACACAAAAATGACTAAAATTTCAATTTTTGAAAAATTTGTGAGTCAGGAGAGTCTATTCACTCTAGAGGATCTATTATGCTATCCACAATATCTTTTCAAAATTTATATACATATAGTACCTTTCATATAATACTAATTTTCTTTAAAAATTTATCACTATGACCAAGATCAGGTTTAAAAATACCATAGTCGGACTGTAATATTACATCACCACCAACAATTAACACCCATTTGTACCCAGATTCAATATTTCAAGCCACTAGGTTCCACTATGATAATCCTGGTCTATATACTTAGCCTTTTTCCAAATTCCTTTAAAAATAAAAACATTTTTTTCTTACTTTGCCCGTTCCTTGGCTCTCATCACCTTTGACCTCTTGCTTAGATCCCATGTTGGCAAGGATACCAGGATGTTGATCCCATCTTGACCTTTTCAGAGAAGAAGATGATGATGATGATGAAGATTGTCCTTGCTCTTCCACTTCATTTGATACCACTGTTATTAAGAAAGGTGTCGAATTTTAATTGATGATGGGGGTAATATGAATGTGGGCCATATGTTTGGTCTTTAAATGAATCTATTGAAGCACAAAACTGTAATTGAATTGACAGAACATCATAAGAAGATACTAATGTAGTATTTTATAGATAAAACTGTTATAAGAAAGAAAAAGCACCAAGGAAAAGAAAAGGTATAAGACGCAAAAAAAAAGGATTACTGCTACAGAAAAGCAGAATGTTTCTGATATTAAAATGAAGATTTGTGAAATGAATTTTTTTTCTCGGAATATCCATGAAAAATATTCCGTCCTCAAAACCTATAAATTATGAAACAATCTGGAAGAGCTGGCAAAGAATTTCACTGTATTCCCAATTAATTTAATGAGCTCAAAACTTTTTTGTTTATTATCTTTTTTATCAAACTAAATCAACCTGTCAGGGTAAACTTTGTGTTTAATTCTCAATGTTGTTTCACTCAATAGAAAATTATTCATAACATTCTCAATCCATTTCAACTGTAGGTAAATACCTCCATTATCTATAGGATTTACATGAATGATATGTACATATACTGCATGTAGGCTGGGGAAATAAGCTTGACGTTAGCCAACAAACCAATAAAAATATGACATGTCTACAGCCTGTTCTGCAGACATAAAGTATGTAGGTGTACCATACGTTGAAATTTGCTTATTGATATCAAAATATTGGCACGCTGCCCAAAATAATATCAGCCACATTTTGTAGGTTTAGGAAAATTTCAAGACTGAACTGCTCTTTAAAGTCCACAGACAGTTTTAATATATCCCCAAAATCAAAACAAAACAAAACAAACAAACACAAAATTAAAAACATTAATCAAATTTGATTTGGTCTTTAGTTGATGGATAGAAATACACTCCCAAATTTAACTTGTTAAAGAGATTTAATTCAACCCAAAAAATGAACATTTACCAAGTTTTATACCACACTATTGTTACTCTTCCCATAAGTGTATATGGCCTTTTGATCTTTAATCATCCGCATCAATCCACATTATGGACTGTAATACTGAATTGAATATAAGGAGTGTGCAAATATTGTTCATGCAGAAAACTCCAAGTACAGCCTTGCATATGAGATGGAAACATGATGAGTATGATCACTGAACACATTTTAAGTTCTGGTAGAAACAATTCAAGAGAAAAAGGCTGACAGAAACACCTATTTCTTTCAGGGCCAGATGCAGCTATAACCACCCAAATGTTGATATTGCAACTAATATTTTTAGACCTAGAAAAGTTTTTATTTTATCTTGGAAATCATGGCTTATAAATTGTGAAGTTTGATATCACTAAAAAAACGGTCATCCATGATATCATGGAACACTAGATTTCATAAAGGTAAACATAAAAAAAACCATCATGATTAAAACACGTTTCATGAAATCTTTGTTCTGGTACAAGTTTATCAACAGTGGTTGGGTCATGTGGACCAGCAAATATGAAATATAATGTACCGGTAACCAAAAGCTTTTGGAAATCACATTTGATGCCAGGCACAACTCACATTTGCTCATTATATACAAGTAAGGGGTACAAAACTGTTTTTAATAGCAACCACCTGTATCTAGAAAGACCACATTTGCTGTTTCCCCCAAGCAGTATTTCTCATTGAAATATGTACTAAAAAAACGTGTCCATAGAGACCATCTGCCTACAAACACTACAATTCTTTTCTCAGTCTAGAGGTCTTTATATACCGTCATTGGTGGTCAAACAGTTTTTGAGCGTCAAGTAACGCCTGGCTGGAATGCTCTCCTGGGAGTGGAGATTGTGCACACAGTGTGTGCGGACAAGCATTGAATCCAATGACCGAGGTAATAGTATATCTGTAAAGCGCTTAGAGACATCGTAGATGTATTAGACGCTATATAAAAGCGGAATATTATCATTATTATTATTAATATGACCTGTTTTCTGACAACAACCGAAATGTCACAAGTTTTCAAATTACATAATAATAATAATAATAATAACAACGTCTCTTATAAAGCGCTTACCACCGAAGTCTCTAAGCGCTATAACACACAGAATAGACTGATAAACAATTACATATTAAACAAAACATAAAAGTGCAAATAAATCTACAAATTACAATACATATGAAATACACATCAATGTGAACAGAGTAAGTTAATCATTAAAAGCAATTTTGAATAAATGTGTCTTGAGAGAAGTTTTGAATTGGTATCTATTCATTAACTGACAACAGAGACATCTGAAAAAGGTGCAGGGGTGGGATTTTCAAAACTGAACTTGAAAGAAACGACCTAAATGAGAAGCATTGTAAATGGTTACAAATAGTGAGTGACCTGGCACTGATTTTGAGAAGGTTTCATGGAGCCAAACTGATACATACATTTAGATAATCCTGGTTGTGTAGGGTATATGTCCATCTGAGCACTGGTCGGCTGCTGAATCTCCAAGAAATTAAAGACAGAAAACTTATCCTTCTTTACAGTAGGAAGGCCAACAATTGAAGACCTGTTGGGAAAAGAAAGATTTTTCACAAGTAGACACCAATGAATGACTTATCCAAAAGGTATATTGTGTAAATTTCTCAAGGTACTACATTTGAATGGTTTATTAACTCAGAATGTTGCAAAATTCATCTATGATAGTATTAACCCATTGGCTATGGGAACGAGGTGGTTCTTGTATTAATCCAATAGGAAGGGGAGAATTCAGCAGTCAACTAGTCAAGAAAAAATGATTAATAAAGACTTGGGAAAGTCAATATTGATGTTTTGTAAGAACAGCTAAGATTTCTATTTGCTATGCAGTACAATACTTGTAACTAGAGAATCACAGATACCAGTACCGATACACAGTAATTTTCTAAGAAACTCCATGAGATTGAACAGGTTTTTAACCATGTAATCTAGCTTTTCAATACCACATGGAATGATTTTCACACCCATTTTCAAGAGATAATTTCTACATTCAAATGACTTACACCAGAGTAATTACTAAGAAAATAGTATTTCAAAAAGGTACCTGCATATACATACAGATTTAATCAACAATATCTTCTTGACATCTGTGGTGCCCATCCAATATTCTCCAAGTCTCTTCCCCTGTCCCCACATTACCAAAAGGTAATGTAAACCCTGAAGAAATAGTAAAAAATGTTTTGAGATCCTTAAAGATCCCTGCAGATAAAAGGGCTTTAAGTATAGTGACTCCCAAACATCATGTTCATCATATTCTTAGTTTATGTGTTCTTAGCATATGTAAACAGTAGTAGTACTTTAGCTTCCTAATTTATACTTTCCTTTTTTTCTTCATTTTGTATGCAATTCATTTTTTTCAACCTATGATTATTAAATTATATCCTTCCCGCAGGCTTTAATATAGGTGGCACCCGGTCCCAGTAGGCAATAGGTTAATGTATAAATTACCTATTTTCAAAAAATATATTGTTTGTTTTTGGTTATAAAAGACGAATCAAAATAACTTAAACTTGAAACACAGTGGGAACACTTTTTAGAGTCCACTGCAGTAACACCAATCTGGCTTATAAAAGTGTGAGTTAAGGGTAGCCCTTTATTGTATTTATTTCTGTTAAATTGGATCTTTCAGAAAAGTGGGCTTGGCGAGAGCCATTCATAAGTCTTCATAGGGCTTTTAATTCCGTGAGTGCAAAGGACCTGGGATTTTATTATGATCCAAACCTTGACCTCTTACAAAGGGGTATATCGTTGTCTCGATTTTTATCTAACCAAATATATAAATGATCAAAATAAGATTAGAATTTGTGATATAATTTTGTTAGATAATTTTATTACAGAACCCCTCACCTTTTATACTTCATTCGTAATCTAAGTTTTCTGGTGTTATAGAATTACCTCTGGTAGCTTTTAATTATGCAATTTTAACATCTGACACAAAAAAGTTCTCTAAAACAAGAAAAAATAGATGGTACTTTTCATGACAAAATACGGCAATTGACTTGTAAAAATATAATACGAACTTGAAAGAAAGAGAATAATAATTTTTTTAAGTCTTAAAAGATTATGACTAGATTTTGATCCTGTATCATCAAAGGAAAACAATAACAACAACATAATAAAAATAGTCTGAAAATACGAGTGCTGAATGTTGAATAAACAAATGAATAACACCAATATGAGAACAAAAAAGTGAATTAAACCTAGTCTCCAATTCTACCTTTATGGGATTTCTTCAAATGATTGACACTTAGCTGTACCTTTAAAGTTCCTGAAGATTAATGCTCAATAGTCACAATATTTGATAATGTTCTTGTTTCGATAGGAAAAAATGATCTACTTGAATATAATAATATATTGTGTAAAGGAGTGATTGGTGTAATTTAAACAAACCAAGGAGTCAATTTTTTCACCACTCACAACAAAACAGAAGGAAAATCATTTGGATAGCAGGTAATTATTGTTTTTATCTCCTTATTCATCAATTAAAATTACATAAAAACAACCACAAAAATGCATATTGTGTGTGTGTGGGTGGGGGGTTACAAAAAAATGGTGTATGGGCTTGTACACAAATGGATTGTTCAATCCTGAACAACCAAATATAGTAATACTCTCCATGTCTGAAAACTTGCCAAAATCATTTGCTATTCCTACCATCTATTCCTCAATCAATACATGCTTCATGACTTTACATTATATTTCCCTACTCAACTATCCTTTGAACATAACAATGCTTCCCTGATGCATGATCTCGGTCGGTCGGGTACAGTGAAGAATGTTTTTGTGATGGTTTTCCCTATTATAAAACATCCAAGGCAAACAGTAATGCTCTGACAGGTTCTACAAATAGAGAATCTCCTAAATTCACTACACAACTTAATAAAATTTGCCCAAGTTCCTTGACGGACAAACATATCATTTGCTATTCCTACCATCTATGCCTCAATCAATACATGCATCGATCATGACTTTACATTATATTTCCCTACTCAACCATCCTTTGAACATAATGCTTCCCTGATGCATGATCTCGGTCGGTCGGGTACAGTAAAGAATGTTTTTGTGATGGTTTTCCTATTATAAAACATCCAAGGCAAACAGTGATTCTTTGACAGGTTACATAAATAGAGAATCTCCTAAATTCATTACACAACTTAATAAAATTTGCCCAAGTTACTCGACTGACAAACATGTGACGTGTTTCCCAAGCTTTTGAAAAGGTGTCGCTGTACAAACAGGAACAGTAAATACTCTCAAGAGGAATGGCACAATCATATTTTCATGCCTTTTGTCATAACATGAACTCTGGAGAATAAGGAGTATGTGCAGTGGAAAGGTTTGTTTGTTTTCTATCAAGGAAGAAGATAGGGTTGGGGGAAGAAAAGTTGGAATTGAAGTAGTACAACTCCACATGACCTCATCCAAAAACCGTTATTGAAACCGGAATCATACCAGACTTCAGTATGACTCACGATCTCTCCTGAAATAAAGTGTAATCATATTCAGAGTATCAAAGTATCAAATTATGTTCATTGCATGCAGTTAAAAATGGACAGGAGGTAACCCACCCCCCATGTAAAATAGCCCAAATAAATGAAGGGAGTATATCCACATTTACCCCAGCACACACAACTTGGCAAATGTAAGTATATTGGTAAAAGCTGACATGTGCATGTAATAAACAGGAATCTTTTTGAAGTCACAAAAAAACTTCAGAATCAGAGGAAGAAAACAAAATGTGTAGATAACAATTAAATTCAGAAAAGGCAATGCATCTACAAAACTATGATTGAATGCACATATGTGATCTATTGACAGCTCTGCAAATGCAAAAGAATAGCTCTTTGTAATCTTTAACAAATTGTCAGAAAAAAAAGGGAACAAGCTTAAGACTTGGCAAATATACCATGCAATACATTTTCACAAATTGTGATTTTAATTTATGGTGTTGTACTTTTACTGAGGCTGTGTTTGGAAATGAGACTATACCTTTCTAAACAAGGGAAACGCTCTCGACGGTCTTGCCTGCATCACGCAATTCGATATGATGAAAAATTGAGGTGGGAAATTATTTCTGGGCAGGATGGCCCATTAACAGGCCCCCCAAAATGAAATCCTCTGAATATAATCAGCATTTTGAAGTGAATATTGACTAAGAATCATTAGAAGAATTATTTACTATTATTTGGACCAAGATTGATAACTTAAATGAAATATGAACAAATAACAAAAATTGATTTATTAATTCTCATATTAAGTTGTGAAAACATAATCCAAATCTACTAACCTAAAATGACCTTTGACCTTGACTTTGTGACCTGGAATTTGAGTCATATGATTTGTGATACTTGATAACCGTTGGGTAAAAGTTTCATGGAATTTGAACAAACACTTTAGAAATTATGCTAAAAATTAAAATCTTGATGTTGATGACACAACAAAGTCTAAGTTTGCAGACCTGAAATGACATTTGACCTTGACTTTGTCAACTTAAAGACTAATCACACGATTGGTGATACTTGATAACCCTTATGTTCAAGTTTCATGGAATAGGAATGTATACTTTCAAAATCTTAACCTGATGCCACAACAAAGTCTAAGTTTGTTGACCAGAAATGACCTTTGACCTTGACCTTGTGACCTGAAATTCTCCTCACATGATCGGGGATACTTGATAACCATTTAGTTTGAGTTTTATTGAATAAGAACTTATACTTTCAAAGTCCAGGGAAAAAAATACTTTAAAATTTCGGGGGCTACTTTTCAAGCTAGTGCTTGCATGAAAAACACTTTTTAATTTGTTTTGCATTGAACTCTATGCAAATTTTGGGGGGCTCTTTTATGACTTTCGGGGGCTCTTTTTACCATTTCGGGGGCTAATTCGCCCCGAGCCCCCATGTATTTTTTTCACTGTTTCAAACAGGGAAAAAATATTTAAAACATTTTGGGGGCTACTTTTCAAGCTTGTTGCATGAAAATAGCACTCTTTAATTTGTTTTGCATTGAACTCTATGCAAATTTTGGGGGGCTCTTTTATGACTTTCGGGGGCTCTTTTTGGCATTTCGGGGACGAACTTGCCCTGAGCCCCCATGTATTTTTTTCCCTGCTTTCAAAATTATATCAAAAATTCAGAAACTTAACCTCGGGTTAAGTTTTTGATGATGATGCCACAACATACTGTAGTCTAAGTTTGTTGACCTGCAATGACCTTTGACTTTGAATTTGTGACCTGAAATTCTCCTCACATGATTGGGGATACTTGATAACTCTTTAGTCCAATTTTTTAATAAATAAGAAGTTATACTTTCAATATTATGTTGACGCCGCTGCCGTCGCCGCCGGAAAAGCGGCGCCTATGTCTCGCTTTTTGCTATGCAGGCGAGACAAAAAAACGGAGTTGCACATACCATTGATCAATGATTAGCCAGTAAGTTGCATCCAATACAGACAACATAAAAAGGAAAAGTTTAAATGACCTGCATTCCTCTTTTAAATAGCACATTCCAAACTCTATTTGCTTAATGCCTACCGTAAGCCTTTCATACGTTGTCAACTTTGCAAGGAAACCCATCATTATGAAACTCACTCAAGAATATGATTTCCATCTCATTTTCTTTGTTCATTTCTCCTATTATGCAGGTCATGCTCAGAAATCCAATGTTAGTCCAGTGAGCAAACACAGTCTTCTTTTTTGGTAGAAGTTCCTAAAATATGTCAAAACATTGACAACAGATAAACAGAAAATAATCTTGATATCTACCCTGGTATGTAAGAAGGTACCAAAATTGTATAGAAATGTCCTCTTGAGACCACAATGGAGTTGCTACCTGTTAATGCAACCAAATAGTTTCTAAGCATTTAACAGCGTGTCCACGCACAAATTTTTATCCCGAAACTCTATAAAGAAACGTTGTATAAAGAATCATCGTATAAATTCCAGGGCGTCCACACACAAAACACGTCGTATAAAGGATCATCGTATAAATTCCAGGGCGTCCATACCACAAGAACAAGTCTCCGAAACTCTACAGCGAATCGTGGTATAAGTGCGCAGTTTGCTACTGCGGTCATGAAACGGAAGCAGAAATGAGAGATCAGGTCTCCTTTCGCGCACGGTCACGTTAAGCCCCGCCCAGTTATACCATTCTAGTTCAACCAGTTATACTAGTTACGTCCACACACAAAACTTTCCGTGATTAGGGGTGATTGGATATCGAGTTCTAGTTCAAAACGTTGCCCAAACCCGCGTTTCGTTATACGACGTATCGTTAGTAAGCGTCCACACACACCATTTCATCGTATAACTATCCTGAAACAGTAGAACTATACCGCTTCGGGATAGTTATACAATGAATTTGTTGTGTGTGGACACGGGGTAAGTACTCTCCATTTTGCAAAAGTGTGAATGTAGCACATATGATATCATACCTGCCAACATTTGAAAATGAAAAATCTTACTCTTAGACGGAATAAGAACGCTAAGGTGCTCACCCATAACGTTTGGGATTTATAGGGGAAGTCCTCCCTGATATCAAGTTGGTCTTAATAAAAGCAGGAAAATGGGAGAAACAAATTAGTGGAAGTTTGAACAATATCCAATTAAAGGGAGCAAAGTTATAGATTTTTTAAGTTGTCATCAGTGAAACACAAATTGGCAACACCGTGACGTATCTTGCGAGCTCCTCTCCAATTTGCTCTGTACACAAAATTTCATAACCTTTCATTTTCTTAGTTATTGATGACGGAATAGATATGTTTCATACTGGGGTTGGTCTTAATAAAAGCAGAAAAATGGGAAAGACAAATTAGTGGAAGTTTGAACAGTATCCAATTAAAAGTAGCACAGTTATAGATTTTTGAAGTTGTCATCAGTGAAACACGAATTGGCAACACCGTAACTTATCTTGCGAGCTCCTCTCCAATTTGGTCTGTACACAATATTTCTTAGTTATTGATGATGGAATAGATATGTTTCATACAAGGGTTGTATAAAAACATATTTGCAATAATTATATTTAGGGTGAATGTACAATATACAAGCACAGACGTTCCACTAGCTAGTTATTATGCAGCCCATTTTCAGATATCACCTCGGCCGATAACAGTGTCACGATATATTTATGATGCATTTTCCCTCTATACTTTTGTTTAAATCATACTGTTCAGATTTTCCACACTTTTTAAAACTGAATAATCGGAACAAATACAAAAAGGTATGAAAGGTATTACATATATACATTACAACTTTGACATTTACGAGACTTCTTTCTAGATACTGTAAAACTAGAAATTTTGTGTGCGTAAGATGTTTAAATATTTCACAAGTGGTTAAGATTCATCAAAGTTTCATATGGCAATATAAATATATCACAAGTGACCCTACAGTGACAAGAGTTTCTTGCTGTGAAAATCACTCTCATTTGCAAATCATGAAACTTTCATTTCACTGAAGTTCAGGTTTTACAACACATGACATAATAAATAATGTGGCGAATACAAAAAAAAATGTCAATGTACCGGTATCCCCATTTTGAGGGAAATTTGAAGAAAAGAAACTGATCAACTTCAATAGAACTAAAAAGCTTGCCAGAGGCTTGGCCAAAATAGCAACAAGTAATATATGCAAAGTGGACTCCATCCAAAGAGATGCCATTATTCATAGCAGGTGAATGAAATGGCTGTAAACCAGGGGTCAGGGAGAGAAATGTGGGTAAATTGAAATAACAGGTCTAGTTATTTAACAAAGGCAACTCTTATCCCTTCTGGAAATGCTTTAACCGTTATGGTGATTTACGATTCATAAAACTTGATCTACTTCAAAATAGGAGTGAATTACACACTCTATCAAGCATGATGGAGTAAAAGCATTGGTAGTTGCTTTTAACCGACTGATATTATTGGCTCTAACTCCAAGCTTCAGTTGTTTCGAGACAAAGCTTCAATGGGTCAAAAACATCGCTTGTTTTGTATCACAGCACAACTATTTCATGGAATGATTTCATTCACTGATACCAAATAATCATCAAAGGATTTACATTTTTCACCATTTGTCATTTACTTTTGCATTATTGTGGCAAATTATGTACACAAAGGTGATTTATTACCACCCTCATCCCCCCTTTTTTGTGAAAAACATGCAAACCAACAGCAAAATCCTAAAATAAATGACTAACAAAATATGCTTAAACCTAGGTTAATCCCAAGTACAAACTCCTCATTAAACACATGTATTATCATTTGTTTTGGTTCAGATCAACTAGATACCAGCCTTGTATTACAAGATACATGTATGGTAATGAATATCTTTGGTTGATATGGATAATTTAGCAGTCACTCAAAAGACCAAAAATTGCGCCCCTAATAATTAATGAATAAGGTATGGTGATAAATATCTTCGGCCCATATGTAGTAATTACATAGTCTGTAAGAATACCAAAACTGTGCCTCTAATGTCTAACAAAGAAAGTATTACAGTAATAAATATCTGTGGCTGATGTGGATTATTTAATGGTCGCCCATGACCAGAAATCTGTACCTGTAATGATTAACGACAAAGGTATGTTGTTGTTTATTCATCTATATAGCATAATAATAAAGATGTTACATAAAACCCAGGACAGATCTTTGACTAATAAGGATAGTTTAACAGTGATTCATAACCCTAAGAGTGTGACTCTAATCATTAAAGCAGGGTGGGAGAAAACCAAAGGCCTAGAGCCATTCACCTGATCTGGAATATTTTTGAAATAATGAAGCAATTTTTCACTTAACCAGAAGAATTCAAAAGCAACTCTCCTTCCTAACCCCCGGTGCACTTTAGTACAGATTCCTGCACAAATAAACCACTTCCATCTTCATTTGGCAATTTTATGGACCACCTTAAAGCACCTGCATATTAAACAAGCTATTGTGGGTAATTGTTTTGCCATGGACTCCAACCACTGAATCATGAGTTAATGAACCTTGTATCAATTCCAACTGGACTATTGAATTTACAAATGTGTAATCTCCTACATAATACAGTCCAGGGTCCATATTCATAAAACCTTACTTAAGAAAGTTGCCAAATCGGCTCTAAGAGCCAACTAAAATCCCTAGTTACCAATTATAGAGTAATAATAATAAGTAGATATTAATTCGTCATTGAGGACGAATTAGGTGGTCTGTTATGTAATCTGAATAACTGATCTTGTAGAAAATTGTCTTAGCTACAACATATCAAAATTTGGAAGAAAATCGATCCATATTTACAGAGATACAATCAATTTTCCATAAATATGCTGACGTCATAATATGCAAATTCGTATTTTGAGTTCCAAGGCCAAAGGGCAAAGGGCAGAGCTATAGAAAATTAAGGAACATTACAAGACATAATAGAAGGAGAACGAGAACCAGAGGCGGGAGAGGTAGAGGGTGAGAGAGAGAAGAAAAGGAGAAGGGCAGAGGCAGAGGGAGACAGAGCAAGAGAATAAGAGGGAGGCAAGGCAAGAGGTCGAGGTAGAGAGGGAGGCAGAGAGAGAGGGAGAGGGTAAAAGAGTAGAGAGATATATATGCAGAGACAGAGCAAGAGAAGGAGAGGGGCAAAATAAGAGAGGAGAAGGGAAACAGAGCAAGAGAGAGGAGAAAGAGAGAGATGCAATGGAGAACGATGCATTCAATATATCCAGCATAAATAGAATTTAATATAGAGAAAAGAGAAGTATAGACAAGTAAACAATTCTATGTCCACGGGAGAGACGTAAACATGCATATACCTGGGCTGAATAACTGGAAAAGTATAAACGTCTGGGAAGGAGACTAGCAAGGTGATTTGATATTGTAGCAGAGTTGGGAGATAAACCCTATATTAGGTTTAATACACGACAAGGAACCAGATTTCCCATAGGGTTGTACTCAAACGATTGACATTCTTCTCCCATAGATATAACACGCAAAATTAGGCATTTTATTACATTGTTTGTGATTGTATATGATAATATGTTATAATAGTCGAAGAAGATCATAAAATCAAATTTAAAACGACGGCAAAAAAAAAAAAAAATGACCCACCAGGAATCGAACTTGGGTCGCCGGAATGGGAGGCAAGTGCTATGACCACTATACCAAAATAATCCACATAGACATTACACGTGAACGGAAAATGGAATTCTCAAATCCCACTTTGCAAGTGAAATATGAGCATGATCCCGGCATCTGATCGAAAAATAAAGGGCACACTTGTGATAGCTTATTGTCTCAGCTACAACATACTCGAAGCTCAGCGAAAACAAAGCTAAAACGACGGAGATATTGCTCGCGAAAGACGGGAATGTAGAATCCAGTTTTGAAAAAAGTCATGTCCCATAGAGAATACACGCAAAATGTGAAAAATTGACATGCCTTCTTTAATCGCAAAATGAAATATCGTGTAATTGCATTTGTAGAGAATTGTCTCAGCTAGAACATATCAAAATTTGGAAGAAAATCTATCAATATTTACAGAGATACAATCAATTTTCCAAAAATATGCTGACATCATAATATGCAAATTGAAATTTCGAGTCTGGAGGCCATTATGATGACGTCATGAGTTAATTGAGGGTCAAATGAGACATGAAATCATATCTCCGACTCATAATCTATCTCAGAGGAAGTGGAGGTGCTGCGTGCTAGTTTGGAGTGCACTGATTGGGAGGTTCTTGTTGACTCAGCAGAATCTGCGGATGATACTGTATCCATCGTTAACCAGTATATCCTTTTTTGTGTACAGTCTTCAATACCAGTTAGGAAATTCAAAATATATCCTAACAATAAACCATGGATCACTAAAGAATTGAAGGGGCTTCTGAAGCAGAAACAAGATGCCTTTTCCAAAGGCGAGAATGATCGTTTGAAGGAGCTACAGAAGATGATAAATAAACAGATATCATGTAGAAAAGCTGACTACAGAATGAAGTGCTTTGAGAATATTCTTGCTAAATCTCTGAGACGACAGACAGGTCTCTTTGACCCTACTCAATATGCCTATCAAACCAATAGGAGTGTTGAAGATGCTGTGTCGGTCTTCTTACATAAGATTTACCAACATCTTGAAATCCCGAAGGCTTTTGTGAGATGTGTTTTTATTGATTTTAGCAGTGCTTTCAATACTATTATCCCACATAAATTGGCTGCCTTTCTATTAAATTTTGATGTCTCCCCAAAATTGGTTAGGATCATCCTCAATTTTCTGGTAAATAGGCCACAGCGGGTTAGGTGCAATGGAGTTTCCTCTAGTGATACTTGTGTAAGTATAGGAGCTCCACCGGGTTGCGTGCTTTCTCCCCTTCTTTTCTCTGTTTACTCCAATGGAAGCAGTTCTCTCTTCTCTAACTGCTCTGTCATAAAATATGCTGATGACACAGCTATATGCGGTTATCTAAAGCATGGGCCTGAGAACTACTTTCAAGAAGTACAGAGTTTTGTAGAATGGTGTGATCAATCAAATCTAGTCCTCAATGTACAAAAGATAAAGGAAATCATCTTTAATTTTCGTCGCCCTTCACATTCTCATGAGCCTATTACTATTCACGGACATCCCATAGAACAAGTCCCAGAATACAAATATCTAGGGACAATCATCGACAACAAACTGAATTGGAATTCAAATTCACAATTACTCGCAGGAAAAGCAAATCAACGGTTGTATTTACTAAGGAAATTAAAGGAATTCCGAGTTGACAATACCATCCTGGTACTATTCTACCAAAGTCTGATACAAAGTATTCTTACTTTCAGTCTCATGTGCATGTATGGGAACCTGTCAAATGAGAATGTGAATAAGCTTGATAGAGTTAGGAAAGTTGCTCAGCGAATCACTCACACAGAGTTGCCCACAATTGGTGCTTTTTATGTAAGGAAGGTTCTACTGAAGATTCACAAAATAATGCAAGATTATTTTCATCCACTACATGAGTTTTTCAAGTTCAACCGTTCGGGTATACGTCTAACAGTGCCTAAAACAATACGATGTAGATTCAGACAATCTTTCGTTCCAAATGCCATACACATTTTCAACAATTCTGTGAAACGATGATTTTCTAATTGATTGTATGTAATGTGTGGATGGTTTGGGTGCATGCATGGAGCCAGGTCATAATCTTTTCTCCTTTTCTGTCTTCTCTCACTTATTTATTTCCTTATTTATCTCCTTCCTCTATCTCTACTGTATACATGGACCTGACTACATGCATGCCCGCACACACGCATGCATACATGTATATTGGTATTGGTATGTTTTAATGCTCTGATCACAACTCTAGTTTTTGCATGTCCTGTCATGTAAGCAAGGTCACTTTCATGATAACTATTTTTGAATACAGTTGCTGTCTTTTGCCGTGCTTACTTTTATCAATGTCTATATTTCAAATGTTTGTATTAAGTGCAATAATGTAATCTACAGCAGTAAATGTTTACAACTCAACAAATTGTATATTTGAGAAGGGGTGCTTTTATCTATTTAGGCGAGGCGTCAAAAATAAACGTACCGGCTGGCTGTAGCCAGCTGCACTTATGCGTCCGGCTGCATTTTTGTTATTAGCTTAGCTGGCTGCAGCCGGCGGGAGGCCAGCGGCAAGCCGAAAGTATGCGCCGGCCGCGGCCTACCGAATGGAAGCCGAGCTCGGAAAAAGCTAGAAAAGATGAGCTCAGCCGGCATGCCCTCAAATATGCGCCAGCTGCAGCCTCCCGAATAGAAGCCGAGCCTTGTCTAAATTAGGTCGTCTGGCCATTCATGTTACCATGGAGCTAGAAGACTTCTAGCTTCCATGATGTTACCCATGTACAAAACATGGCGGCTTTTTTGTGTGGCTACAGCGTCATATCTCAACAAGCTTTAAGCTTATACCCATTGCCGGAACATTTGATGTAACTTGTAATGTACTTACTTCTTCTTCAGCTCATGATATTTCAATCATTATGACACAGGGAATGACCAATCATTATTTTTATTGAAGAAATAATGTTTTACCTAGTCATCTTAAATAATAACAGACTATACCTGCACTTTTACAACTTAACACTTAATCCTAAGAAGAAAAGAGGAAAATCCAGGACAATAAAAGTCCTAAAATCAACCGTTAATCCATAGGACAGCTTAATAATCCTGGTCCTCATTTGAATACAACTGTGTAACCACAGAATACAAGTTGTGTATATAGCCATGTAACAGCATGACACGTTCACCTCACCTAATGAGAATAAATCGAAAGTACTTGTGAAGTTTAAACCATGCTTTATGTGTATTCCATGTAGCATTGTGAATCAATATTTTGAAATACAATTTTCACTCTGCATCTGGTTTGACCTTGTTCCTTTTAGCATTTTCAATATATATATATATATATATACTGTATATATTATGAAATTGTGAACAATAACCACTTCAAGTATAAACAGATAATTGTTGGCAGCTGGTCACACCAGCAGTCCCTGTTAGGAGAGTCCCCAATAAGCCAATCAAATCAATTTATATATAAATATACTGAACAAATTCAATCTGGATAATGCTCTGTCACGGTAATATACAAATAATGATTAAAACAATTGAAATTTAAAAAAATCCTTGAGAGTTCATGACACTTCTTCACTTTGACTGGTTTCAAATTTCCTTCAGATAGTGAATTCAAAATGATAAATTACAAACTAGAACTGCAATCGTCTTATAATGATATGCATGCAATGACGTCCGTATTCGCCGTCACTGATTTTGGAACAGGTTGAAGATGTTCCTAGAATTACAATCTTATTACTGGATGAAGAACATGCCAGGGCCAGGCGCGGATCCAGGATTTCTTAGACGGGGGGGGGGGGGCACAATTTGTTTTTCTCCCGCAAATTTGAAAATCGCGCCGGCCGAAAATTCGCTCAGTGGGGGAGGGGGGGGAGTGAGCACGTGCCCCCTGTGCCCCCCTGGATCCGCCAATGCAGGGCATCAACTCTCACACAAATTGCTTCCTTAAAAGCATCACTATTCAGAGGATTAGGTCGAACCAAGTGAAATCCGAATTTGTTTCCAATTGCGATTTACTCAAAATAATAATAATAATAATAATAATAATAATAATAATATTCAGTTCTATATAGCGCACACCACATTATATAACGTCCCTATGCGCTTCCAAAGAGCTTTAGAAATTATTACCCTAGCTTTAGCTCCGGCAGCCGTTATCAGCGCACAGTGCATTTTAAGGAATAATCCTACCAGGTACCAATTTACCTCACCTGGGTTGAGTGTGGCAAATGTAGATTAATGTCTTGCCAAAGGAAATTAGTGCAGCGGCTGACCTTGTGATCCACAGTCCGGTGACATATCCACTCGACCACGAAACCTCTATTAAATTTTCTCCATAAATATATAACTTATTTGGTATTATTCCAAAGGGTATTTCATTGTAGTAATTTTGCCACCATTGTCATTGTTATGTAATGCATGGTAAATTTATCAATTTGGGCGATAACGTTGCAATGACGTCATCGAATTTTCCCAAACTTGGCAGACAGTTGTCAAGTATATGGATACACATGTCTACCAAGCTTCATAGATCGAGGTATAAGGTTCACAACTTTAGAGCAAGTTAAAAAGTTATTTCAGAATTTTCCTGAAAAGTATGATTTTCATTAACAATTCTTGCAAAGTCGGTCATTGGTAAGATTGTTGTCCTATGGTGATATGTACTATCACCAGGTTTGAAGCTCATACCTCTTGTGGTTCTTGAGATATCACCACAACGAGGCCAATACTTGTAATTTAATAAATTGACATCTATGACCTTTGATTTTGATCTACTTACTCAAAAATCTAATCAGACTGTCTTCCTATGGTGATACATTACTATCACTAAGATTGAAGTTCATACCTCAAGTGGTTCTTGAGAAATCGCGACAACAAGGCTAGTACCTGTAATGTCATAAATTGACCTCTATGACCTTTGACTTTGATCTACTTACTCTAAAATCTAATCAGACCGTCTTCCTTATGTGATACATACTATCACCATGTTTGAAGTTCATACTTCAAGTGGTTCTTGAGATATTGCGATAACGAGAAAGCGGGACAATCGACATACGGAAGGACAGACAACCCAAAGACAGAATGCCTCTGGCACCACCTCAGATGGGCGGAGGCATAAAAATCTTATCTTCCTAAATAAAATGTAAAAAAACTAGGTAATTTAGCCAAATAAAATCGCTATGCTGGTTATGCTTGGATAATTACCATTCACCTCTCTCATTCTAAGAAATCTGGACATATTAATGTTGGTGCTAGAGTATTTTTATGTCTTTGAACAAATTATATAGCAGCTGAAAGATAATTATCTGCACAGCCATCAATATCAGAAGATTAAAATGGTGGAGCATAACCACAAGGAGGAGAATAAAAATATTTATGTCACCAGGGTCCTAGAGGCAAAATCATGGATTGAGTAGCACAATACAGTCCAGGGGTGAGGAAAAAAAATCAATTTCACCAAGGACTGTGTGGGGCAGTCCTAAATAAGAATGTCAATGTCTCCATTGGGCCAAAATGAGAGGTATACCCCTCCCCCCAAGTAATACACAAAAAGCAGTACCATAGAGAGGACACACATGTAAAATTCCGATTTTATATAATGTAAGGAGATATAATGTAAGGAGCATTCAAAATAATAAAGCGATGCACTATTTATTACCATTAATACTTTTATTTCTTTTGTTATCCATCATTATCATTATTATTATCATTAATATTACTATTATTGGGTGATCTGCCGCGTAGCGTAGCAAAGCACCTCTTGATTTTGTCAGAATCTATCTTTTTTTTTTTCCTTTTTTCTTCTATTCTTTCTGTATGGATTTGTTTGCTTCATATCTCATCAATGACATGGTTAATTACAATGAAATGTCCTATTTGCAGCTAACATCACAATCTGTATTCTGAATTTTGCAGGAATTATGAATATGTCATGTATGTCTTATCTGTGAAATTTAAACGTTAGCAGTGTCCTAGTATTCAAATTATGCAAAGAAACACGTTCATTTTCTAGACTTCACTGCCAGACAATACCGAGTGACTGATTAACTTCTTTTTTCTTTGGTAATAACATACATAAAATGAGCCGTAAAAGGTACATGAGCATTTGTCTACATCAATAACCCACTTCTTGTAATGGCCAAAATTAAACTGATTGAATCTTTGCGCAGCACAAAACGTACGACCATTTGGTACAAGGATCTGACATTCAGACCATTACTAAATTGATTGCAATCACTAAAGTTGATTCGACAACTAACGGTCGTTATTTTCCCTCAAAAGACATTTCAAGCCCTTTCGTTTTGAGGGAAGTTCTAAATTAGTATTATCTTTCAAATGCCGGTGGAATTTAACCTTTTCCTTTTTTGGCTGCAAATAGGACAAAGTACCTTTAAAGGAAAACAATTAAATTTGATTCGATTAGGTAATATTTGCCGTTGTTTTTTTGAATATATCTTGTCTATCCCTACTCTGATGTCTCCTATATTTTATCATGTTGTAGCTGAGACTATACTTTACAAATGTACTGTGATTCAATATTTGATCAGAAGACGGAATCGTGGTCAAAATTCTGATTTAAGGTGAAGACTTCAAAATCTGCCATCATGGTTTCTACTTGTACGTGCTATCTCCAATTGAGTTTGTGTTATATTTCCGTCATGGATAGTCATTTATGAATGATATTTGGTATGCATGAACTTGACGTCACGGATTAACTTCTGGTCACAACCATGTCAGTGTGCATGTCATGGAGGACTGAATTTGTTCATATGCATGTAATATAAAATGGAAGGTGGGATTTTTGTTTAAAGTAGAAACGGATTCAAATACAATATTATATTAATAGAAAGCTTATAACCTAAAGAAAGTGAAAATTGTCATATCTTTTCCCTAAAAACACATATGTGACCACAATCAGACATTTAACTTTGAATCTTAGCATCCCCCTTATAAACAAAACCGAAATCATACACATTGGGCGGTTTCGATGATGACGTAGGCGATTGGGGTAATTACTTCCGCATTCACACAACACCGTACGTATTACACACGCTAGACGGTCGACAGCAGCCATACTCTCATCAATTTTAATTATTTATCATCCATTCAAATGAGTGAAGTTAGGCCAGTTAGTAACTGGATGTACAATATTCATCGTCTGAATCCAGTGACGATGATAGTGATGGCATCGATAGGCCAGTTGGAACAATTACAGAATACCCTACCACGGTTTCACGGGGGCAGAATTAGAACCAACAGGAACAGTCTGACAAATATTAGAAATAGGGACTTTTAGATTTGCACGATGAGAATGTGGACTGCCACATGGACATCCTATTAAGGCAATGTGACGTCCTTTTAAGGCACTGCCGGGCACTGCCAGTGCCTTAAAAGGACGTCACATTGCCTTAAAAGGATGTCCATGTGGCAGTCCACGTTCTCCAACTACCAACGACCATCGACCAACATTAGTCTAAGCACAAAGCTATTTTTTCTTTAGTATTTTTAGCACAAGACATTCCACTATTATAAGCACAAAACTATTTTTTTTTTTTGTATTTTTAGAACGAGACATCACTTGTTGATTAAAAAAGCACAAATGATTTTTTTTTTCTTTTGTATTTTTAGAACGAGACATCAGTCTTGTCGATTAAAATATCTAATAGGGTCTTTGGCAGCAGACTAAGCGGTGTAAGAGCTATGCTAACTATAGCAGGCACAAGGTACATACAAATACGTGCGTGGGACTATACACAGGCTGGACTTTTTTGCGTTACTGAAATAGTAGTGCTCAGAATTCAACTAATTCATCTACTAAATGACCATAATAGACAAGAAACAATTCAAAGGTAAGGACAAGACTCAGTGCTTATCAATATAACAGAAATTTTGCATGAAATATCTTCAGGAAAGCCATCTAAATTTGTCACAAATTAGCGACGAACACACCAAATTCAGCGCTGCAATGACGGACAAAACGGCGTAGAATTCAACTTTTCATCCACCAAATGAATACGAACACTTGCATTATACAATCTTCAATACCTGTATCACCATTATCGCAAACAATAAAATCACAGTCTATATATACGGCTAATATATGAAGACTAACAATATGGTAGGGTATTCTGCAATCAAGCCGGCCAGTTTTCGATAGCACGAATGATCACCGGCAATATTAGTTATTACTTAGACATATTGTGTGAATTTTCATTGATTTCTTTCATCTGTATAATTTCTTTCGTCAGTTTTATGTAATAAGGAACATTACACTTTCTTATTTTTAGTTTATCTTTATTTAATTCAAAGAACAGACATGGAAAACAATCAAAACATGCAACAAACTTATACGGCAAAAGCCATAGACTCCATGTAGTGGGTACGAGCTTTTTTTTGTTTTGGGGACAATCTCCCAATCGCCTACGTCACATAATTTTGGGCGATTTATTGGTGTCATTTGGGCGAGAAATGAATGATGAACAATTTATGGTTTTGGGGGTAGTTTTTTGGTTGTTACGACCTGATTGATTATCATAAAAATCTGAAATATTTTTTTAAAAAATTACTGAGGTCATAAGCTTTCCATTAATATAATATTGTATTTGAATCCGTTTCTACTTTAAAGACCAAATCTCCCATTAAGTTATCAATGTGTTATGCTAATGGAAGTCTTTTTACGTTTATGTTTCCATTCCATGCTAACCTAAACACACCCAGTCCCACTGTCTCCACCTTATCTATTATGCAATCTGTTTAATATCCTAGCTATTCCAGCAAGTAGGCCTACAGCCCGAAGTGTCAGGTGAACAGTGCAAATATCCTATTGAGCTTGTATATATGTGTGATATGAGTGGAGGGTAGGATTTTTTATAAAGACCAAATCTCCCATTGAGTTACTACATGTGTTATGTCTCGATCAAAGCGGCAGAACAACTAATTCGTGACGACTTCTATGCCTAGTTAGGTGGTCTGTTATCAACAGACCACCTATTGATTTTGATTTTGATATGTTGCAGCTGAAAAAATTCTCTACAAGATCAGTATCCACAATTTTTCATTTTGATGATGTCATCATAGTGAAAATTGCCATTAAAAGCGACATATCAGAATTTTCTTAATCTGCGTGTTATGCCTATGGAAGGTGAATTTCGTTCACATCATGAATCTACATGACTTGCACAGGTGTTTAACATGTGAGGAAGGTATTTAATTAATAAAAGGCATGAGTGTGCCCTCTAACTGAATATACATTATAGTCTGTCAGTTGACTAAATGACATAAACTGGATACTATTACTATCGTCATCATCCCTATAACCATCATCATGATCATCAATGTATAATGCAACATCACTTCGCCCCATATACATATGATTCTACTCTCCTTCAATGATGTATACAGTTTTCCAGTTATTTAGATTAAATAACAGACCACCTAATTCGTTCCAATGACGAATTAAATTTCTTTTTTCTTTTTTTTATTATCATCATTATTTATTATTATCATTATTACTATTATTAATTATCGTTATCATTATTATTATCATTAGTATTTAAAAGAACAATATACGTACATACTGTTGTCCAAGTAACTTCAAAGCCCGGTAGCCCAATATTTTTGTCAGTTTTCCATGTGATGAAAGCAGAATCTGTGTTGAACAGCGTTAGTGGTTGTGGCACCATACTATTCTCGTAAAAATATATCTGTTTCGATTGCACATTTGTCTTGTTCAAATCCAGCACATCATCATAAGATAGACCTGCTCCAATATAAAGTTCATCTTTGCGCGGTTCTACTTCAAACGGATCACTGAAAACGAAGGTGATTTCGGTAGCTCCAGGAATGAACAAAAGGTAGACCCTTATATCCCGGAAAGTGTATGCATTTGGGTAGTTTGGAGAAGCGTAACGACCGCTTTGACATTGTATTCCATAGCAAGTGTCTAAAACCCTGGTAGCTGGTTATACAAATGAAAAAGAAAAGAAAAAACATATAAACAACAACAAAGTTTCAAATTCAAAAGTACGTTATATGTATGTTTTGATAAATATTCGTTCTGCCATGAATAAAAAAGAAACACCGGTTGATTTTGTTGTCATATATATATATATATACACACACACACATAGTCATTTGCAAAAGTTAAAGGCCACCTAGAATTGTGTTGATATTTCTGTCACTGAGCTTGCAAAATACTATCTCATTTAACAGTTACATAATGTAATTATGTTACAGTGGACCCTATGATCATGCTGGAGCTATGATCCCACTTGAATATTTTTGGGGGGCAAAGGCGGGTGTTTAATGACTTTGGAACATGGTTTTTTAAAATGTCCAGGTTCAAAGGGCCCTCAAAGTGACCTTCCATCAAGAAGGCCACACTGATAATCTAAATGTCGAAACAGCAAGGTATGGCAACGCAAGATTGATGTGCACAATTCCATTACAAAATTTGAAGAAGATTGTTCCTTTCCGGACCAGAAAATATGTGGTTGTTCAATTAAAACTGACCCCCCCCCCCAGCATTGTGGGGACGTATCCGTCAAATTCTTATTGAGATATCAAGGCGGCTCTGACATAATTTAAGCACCATCTTTTGCTGTTTGTTTGAGCACATAATAATAAGTTATTTATTAGTTTAAGTTCAGATTTCCTTCGAGTTAATGCCGTTGTTACGGGTGGTCTCAAACTGTTGCAAATGACTACTGTGACATATATATAATGTAATTAAAACTGAATGAGTTGTAAACTAATTGTGAATTGGATCTTTCATTCACATACGAGTAATTCGTGGAGGTCATCAAGCCATGTTAATGCGGTAGTTATATGAATGTTACTTACAATGATAAGAAAATACAAAATTACTTACAGACACTCTGAGAGCAATCATAACCCACTAGCAAATTTTGACAGTCACAAGCGTATGTTGACACTGCAGATCCGGGTCTATTGTAGCACGTCTCACCATTGGAACACTGGTTCAGCACACAAAGTTCTGCAGAAACGGGCAAGATTGAACCAAAAAATGTGGTTCAGCAGGAGAGTTTTGTTTTGAATGTGCATTTTTAAAAAATTTATTTACATGGAGAACAGGGCACAGGGCAATGGGATGCCAGATACAGGATTCTCAATCTGAAGGGGTGCAGGCGGGGGTATTTTCACATCTTTCAGAATCATACTTCTGTATCACTCTAGACTGACAAACAGAAATTAGATTCACACTGATTGTCACACATTTCTAAAGCATAATTATATGACAAAGCAAGAAATGGTTCAAGACCATCTCCATCTCCGATGAAAATACAACGTTTTATTGATGGAAAGGTGAATGAACATAGAATACAAATATTAAGGAATCCAAAATATTTTCCCTTCCAGTATTGCATAAAAGCAAATTAAAACCTTATTTTCCGCACCTCTCTAAAATTACAGGTCAACAGGGGTCAAATTCGCCGCAGTTACAGTGACGAAATAATATGTGCACCCGTTTGGCTCGCCTATATAGCTGAGGCTATGAGCCATGCTTAATTAATGCAAAGTCATTGTAAATATGCGTACTCCACATAAGATGATGTCATCAATTCAAGTTTTTAGGTTGACTACTTCCGATTTTCAAAGCTTTAAATTTTGAGTTTTCAGAGAGCTGATACTCCTCTGACAGACACTAACATGGCATATGATCGATTTCATTTTTCACTTTGGATAGGGTCTTTAAGTTATGTAGGGGAGGGGGTTGTGGGGGAGGGGTATAGTGGTGGAGGAGGAAGGAAGTTAACATATTAACATTTTAACACATTATGATGTGTACTATTCACAGCTGATTTAGCTTGGTCAGGGGACACACCTGCTGGATAGGACATATAATAACACATTGAAGAGCACACAGAAGCACAGCTTAGATAGTACATGTATGGAAGAGCACGGAATCTGCCAGTTATTTTCACAATCCTTTTACAACAATAAACATCTTTTATTGAGTTACACCTAACGTGTTAACATGAACTATCCAGTCATTGAAGAAAAGATGACCCAACTAATCTGGTCATTTACTAATTAAGGCAACATCTCTACAAAGCCAACATGGAAAATACACAAGAGAATATGGTCCTGGATCATCTGTGTTGGTATTGTGTCAGTACTGAGTTGGCAAAATTAAGTGCTACCATGCAGAAAACATGAACTATCTGGCACATCTGCAAACACACGCTGTAAACACCTGGGACTTCTTAACCACGGTATTTCCATTTCTCTCCTTACCCTTGTTAAACCATGTATTCTTCATGACTGGATTATATTCTATGTTCATTCCATATGCTACTAGGTTCAATAGATATGAAATGTTCATCCCGAGGGGACGCTGGTCTCAATTTTATGGCTACACATAGACTCCCAAAGATGTTTGGTGGCTGCACAGAGGTATACAGAGACTACCAGAAGTAATAATTCAGATAATTTACAAATGTGTACTCCGGAGCGAAACACTGCCCCCCCCCCCTCCAAAAAAAACATCTTCCCAATCCTGGTGCACCTCCGGCATGTACATGGTGAAACAGGAAATAACATGGAAAACAAGGAGGATGCCTGAGCAATGATCCAGGTTGATTCGCTTTGTCATCCTTAATCCATTGTCTACCTGGTTCAATGGCATAGCTGATAAATTGTGTACTTTTATATAAAAATGAAAACTAAATTCATTTTCAATATTTCTGCTAGGATATTCTTCCAACTGATGAAAATGAAAGAGAAAGCTCACAAATAATTGTTTTACCTTTACCAAAACTCAATTAGCTTTTAAGTTATCTTTTAAACAGTTTATTAGCACTTTATGCTAGCAATATAATGGTACTTTTTTGTATTTTTTGTTTTTGTTACAATGTAATGCTTTTGATGTTTTGATGTAAACATTTATTTTTTTTTTAATATATTTTTTCCCATTTTCGATGATTTTCTTTATATATATATATATATATATATATGTTTTTGAATGCTTTTTTTATATAGTTGTATGTATGATGTAAACTCGCATTTTTAGTCTTTGGACTTTTTGACGAGATTGAATAAAACTAATTTGAATTGAATTGAATTATCATGTCCACATTTTAACAAGGATGACTTTGAGATTTAAAAAGGAATGCTGGCAATAGAATTACAAATAAATGCAAAGAAAATTTGACATCTTTTGTTCTTCAACAATCACTAAAAATCCTCCTTAATATTTCACACAAAAGATTGCAATGAAACTATTTGTTTTAAAGAGATTTAATACACTTCTTTTAGTGGAGGAGGAGATCTTGGCTGTTTTTTGTTCCTTAAATGCTATATTGCCAGCCTTTGCTTCTCCAACATGGCAAATGCACTAATAGACTGCCAGACTGAGGTCTACCAGAATGACACAAGAACAGATAAAACAATATGATAAAATAGTAACAAGAAAATTAATTAGTAATGATATAAAAGACAAACAAAAGGAGAGAAGGAGGGAAACTAAACATGGAAGTTGAAAAGGAAAGTAAGACACATGGAAATACATAAGGACATATATAGAGAGAGAAAAACACAGAAATAAAAAACGAAAAATGGAAAAATACAATAAAAGAAGGAAAATCAAAGAATTATATAAGGAAATGTAGAAAGGAAAAATGTCGGAAAGAGGACAATAAAATGGATAGAAAGAGATGAGGAAAGAAGGATATATACAAAGAAATCCAGAGAAGAAGATATAATATACTATTGGCCCTTCGAATGTTGGTCTTGTTAACCCTTAAAAGTTAGAGCAGTTGGAATAAAGTGTATTGTAATGTTCATACAAGAAAACATGTAAGTAAAACCTGGACAGTTTATTTTGATGCAACGAGTTTTAAAAAATGGTGGTTTGAATAGGTACAATATTATATTTCAGATAGGATAACCATATAAATTCAGAAATGTTTATCTTTTACAGAAATGTTGATAAGCAGAAAGAAAGGGCTTCCTAGATGGAAAATAAAGTCCATTAAAAAAATGATAAATGTGAATCTAAAAATCATCGGGGAAGAAATAAGTACATGTACATGTACATGTACATTTGGGCCTAACAAACCTATGAAGTGGACCATTTTATCCTCCTCAATGCAGTTTTTCCTGAAAATATCTTCAATTTGGGAATAATGGGGAAATGGTTTATATTGCTATCCATTTCCTTCCTTGACTACATCGATACTTGATAATATACATGTGATGGGTGCATGGGTGCATGCATACGCAAATGCTCTTTAATTGTCATTGATCTGATTCGTGGCTTCGCTCCTCTGTATGGCCCAAACCAAAACTGAGCCCCACATATATTGTTTGAACAGACAGGCAACTCTTTATTCATTCAGTCACATGTTTCCGAATTGATAAAATGCAGATACTCTATATGTCACTCAAATTGATTTCAGTTGTAACTGTTTTGGATAGTCAAATCGACGGACAATGAATCCTACATTGGGGCAGAACTTGAGGGAAGCCTAATACTTATAACATGATTGTGTTCGGTTTGATGAGACCCATAAAGTTTTGCGAACAAACAGGCAACACTGTACTGTAATATCTGTATGGGGTCTGTTTTCTATAATGATCGAAATAGCACTTTTCAATTACTCATATAATATTGCAGATTATAGAACTTTAGAGATCACTGCGGTGTATAAACTATTTTGTTTGAAGGTTAACGAATGTTTATTTCCATGTTTATGAGTAACTGAGTAGACTAAACTGAACTAATTTAGTAATACTGTGAATATGCAAACATATTTACAGTATTTGATTTATTGTTTAACTTTTTTTCTTCTTTTTTTTTCCTTCTAAATTCATGTGGTAGTGACATTTTGGTTTGAATGTGTTGGTTTGAATACATGCATGTATAAGCATGCAAACATGTTTGTTTGTGTATATTATGTAAATAGTTTTTTTTTATGTAGGCATGGACTGCCACAAAATGTATATATTCTTAAAAAGGACATGAGTAATTTGGCGCAATACATGTATATTGTAAGTGATGTTCTTGCGCACTCATGTTTAACTACGATGCTTCTGAGTTTATACAACTTGAATGATTCTTTATTCTTTTTTGTGTTTGTTCTTATATGAGGAGAAGGGTCCTGCAAATCGAGGTCATGCATTTCCCTTTTTTCCATCCTTGGGAAAGGGAAATTTTTACTCTCTGGAGTAAATACGGGTTTTTGACTGTGGGGTTAATTTTATTTTTTTCTTTGTGGGGAATTCTACAACGGTGGATGGGGAATGGCAATGTAAGAAAAGTGCAACAAGAAATGGAATCGGTTTAATATTCCAAATTATTTTAGCCACACTTCATAATATATGCCTAAAAAAGAAAAGGCTGTTAATTAGTAGCTATACATCTCGCTCTCCTTATAATGTACGCAGTACAAAAAGTTTCAATGTATAGAGGAAAGATCCCAATTACTTATAGGCTAATAATAGGATGGCTATGATGAACATGTATCTTAATTGTAAATTTTGTTCTCTGAATGTAAGAGGGCTTAGAGAAAGTGCCAAACGAGGGAGAATTTTTTCTTGGAGCAAGGAAAAGGGAGATGTTATATTTCTACAAGAAACTTATAGTTCTAAGGACATTGAGGACAGGTGGAGTTCTATGTGGGACGGGGCATGTTATTATAGTCACGGATCTACTCAAAGCAGAGGGGTACTTATTCTAATCAAGACTTCTGTTGATTTTAAACTCATAAACATAGAGCAAGGCGATAGTGGACGTTATATATTAATAGACTGTGAAATTCAAGGGTGTAGAATGGTGTTATGTAACGTATATTTTCCGACGAGGGATAAAGAGAAAAAACAAATAAAAATGTTACAGGAACTACATAGAAGCTTGAACAAGATAAATAAGAGTAATACTTCTGTTATAATAGGGTGCGATTTTAATTTGATTAGATTTTACGAGTTAGATTATAATGGAAAAGCAAAGCAAAGTCTTCAAAATAGATTTAGTAAGGAAGTGACCGATTTTATGGAAAAGTTACATTTGATAGATATATGGAGAGAAAGAAACCCATTGAAAAAACAATTTACTTTCACCATAAATAATCCATTTATGCGAAGTCGATTAGATCATTGGCTCATATCTGAAGATCTGGAAAAGCGGGTTATTAGGTGCGATATAATAATTTCTTTGGCACCCGACCACTCAGCAATTTTTTTGTTTCTCTACGATAAAATAGAAAAGAAGATAGAAAAGAAGAATGGATCTTATTGGAAATTTAACAACAGTCTTTGTGCAAACGTAGAATATGTTAAACAGATGAAAGAAATGATAATCTGATTATCTGAAGTTAGAAATTAAAGATAGGAGAGTGCTCTGGGACTATATAAAAATGAAAAGAAGGAGCTTTTCACAAGCCTTTTCAAAGAGATTAGCCATAGATCGAAGAGAGAAAAGAGAATTTCTTGAAACAGAAATAGAACATTTATAACATAGTATTATTCAAGGAGTAACTGAAGAAAAAGTTAAGGAATTAAAACATAAGAAAAAAGAACTCGCTGACAGTTATGAATATATTTATGAAGGCATAAAAATTCGATCCCGGGCATCATATTATGAAAGTTGGGAAAGAGACACAAGATATTTTAGTCAGCTGTTGCATGCAAATAAAAGGAAAAGCATCATTAAGAGATTAGTCAATGAGGGAGGAGAAATTATTGATAAGGATAAAGACATTTTAAACCAAATAAAAACGTTTTACACCAAACTTTACTCTAAGGAAGATTTGGAAGAAACAATTGCATCTGATAGGGATTTTTTTGAAGATCTACCCAAATTGACAAGGGAAAGTATGGAAAATTGTGAAGGTGAGATTTTTGAAGGGGAATGTTTTGCGGCTCTGAAAGTAATGAAACAAAATAAATCACCAGGGAATGATGGGCTAACAGTTGAATTTTACAATACATTTTGGTCAGACATAAAAGATTTACTAATAGGTGCCTTCAATGAAGCCTATGTCTCGGAACAACTATCGGCATCACAGAAACAGGCCATTATAATCTTAATAGCTAAAGAAGGGAAAGATCCACATTAAGTAAAAAAAAACTATAGGCCAATATCCTTATTAAATATAGACTATAAAATTGTTTCTAAAGTAATGGCCACTAGAATAAAAGAGGTCTTGGAAGATATTGTTCTGATAGATCAAATAGGGTTTACGAAGGGAAGAACTATAGGAGAAGCGATTAGAATAATTGACGATGTTGTTTTTCATACGTCTCATAATAACATGCCAGGGTTTCTGATAGCTATTGACTTTGAAAAAGCCTTTGACTCAGTGTCGCGCGGCTTTCTTTACAAAACATTACGTTCTTTTGGATTCGGTCAGCAATTTCGTAGATGGGTAAAAATACTGTATACAAATTCACAAAGTTGTATCTTTAATGGAGGAAATTCGACCGGCTATTTTAATGTGGAAAGGGGCGTAGGGACAGAGGGATCCTCTATCTCCATATTTGTTTATCTTATGTATAGAAATACTGGCACATAATATACGATATAATAAGGGTGTCAAAGGAATAAGTTTTGGAGAGGTGGAAGTAAAGCAGGTTACGTATGCAGATGGTATGACCCTTTTTGTTAAAGATGAGGACTCCATAACAATAGTAATAAAACTGTTAGAGAATTTTAGAAAAATATCCGGACTCCGTGTAAACAAGGATAAAACAAAAGTATTGTTGTTAGGCGCCCTTCAAGGAAAGTTTTATAACATGTCCCTTGGTCAAAAAGTAGAATTTGTAAAGATTCTAGGGGTGTTTTTTTCCTTGAATGTAGAAGTTAAAGAAAATTTAAACTACTAAGAAATACTAAGTAAAATACAGAAATTGTTGAGTTGGTAGAAGCAGAGAGACTTAACAATGATGGGTAAAATACAGTTATTAAAGTTGTTTATATATTCTCAATTCATTTATGTGGCATCCCTCACATCGGTCCCAAGATGGGTATATGAGGATTTAGATAAGTTAACTTTCGAATTTTTGTGGGGTGGGAGAAATAAAATTAACAAAAATACATTGTATTTAGATTACCAGTTTGGAGGTCTGAAAATGATGAATTTTGAATTGTTGATTAAAGCACAGAGGGTTATGTGGGTTAAAAAACTTGCAGAAGATAATGAAATGAAATGGAAGCAGTATTTGAATTATGCCACAAAACACTTGGGAGGGAAACTCATATTTTCATGTGACTATATCCTTGGACTGTTGAAGATAACGTTGCCACCATTTTATATTAATCTATTGGAAGTTTGGATGGATACGAGAGATTTTCAGATGAAATACGAACCATATAAAGGAAATGAGATAATTTTTAATAACAAATTCATACGAGTAAAGGGAAAGTGCATATTTTACAAAAACTTATTCGAAAAAATATATATATAAAATGAAACATATTATAGACCAAAGTGGAAATTTAAGATCTTTTGCATATTTCCAACAGCTAGGATTGAATATAATTGACTTTTTGTAATACAGAAAATTTATGAAACACTTCCAGTTAGCTGGAAAAGAAATATGAAAAAGAAAGTGACACATTTCATGATGTACAAGGAATTGCGTTTGTACTGGAAAAAAATATTATATCAATAAATGATATTGTATTAAAAAAAATCTACACAGAATTTCTTAAACAGGAATCGGTAACGCCAAATTTTTTTGAAAGAATAAAAGATAAACACGGTTTTTCTTATAAAGACATTGAAAACATTTTTAAGAGACCAAGACAAGGTACATTAAATAGCCGATTAAGGGAGTTCCAATTTAAACTACTGCATGGAATTATTTACACAAATCATCACTTATATCGATTTGGAATTGCCCAAACTAACTTGTGTTGCTTCTGCAAAAAGGAAGAAGAGACATATCGTCATTTGTTTTTATAATGTGAAAAAGTTTGTTTGATATGGAGTGACTGTAATAATATATTTGGCTTTATATCCATACCTAATCTAAGTTGGGAGGAGATATTTTTTGGAATAACATTAATGGATCAAGGAAAGGAGCAATTGGTAAATCACTTTTTAATTCTGGTAAAGTATTTGATTTTCATGGGAACAGAACGGAGTTCATCTATAACCATGGATAAAATTAAAAGCAGTTTCAAAGAAGATGAATTGGAGGAAAAGAATTTGGCATTGATGAGAAATAAATTTCTCCTACATCTGAGAAAATGGGAAAACTGGGAAGTGTAAGGGAGAGCGAGATATAGAGGTGGAACGAAGTCAACTTTTTAAGTAATTTAGACATGGAAAAGAAACCTGTGCTAGAATGCATTCCCTATCCACACAAGTAGAAGGGAAGGGGAGGGGGAGAGGAAGGGGAGGGGGAGGGGGAGGGGAGAAAGGGAGAGGGGTTGGGGATAGTAACAGTTCGTGTTTTAATAAAAGAAAAACTCAAAATTTCAATTCTGTATGATAATATGTTTGAGAAATATGAAACTCATTATTTTGTTTATATATATATATATATATATATATATTTAAGTATTCAGTCTTTCTCTGAAAAAAAGCATTGTTCTGTTCTAGCTTTTAGGTTGGAATGACTGTGTAGTGCGGTAATATCTTTCTATTATGTGATTGT
Source organism: Mesocentrotus franciscanus (assembly GCA_037976565.1). Lineage (NCBI taxonomy): Eukaryota > Metazoa > Echinodermata > Echinoidea > Camarodonta > Strongylocentrotidae > Mesocentrotus > Mesocentrotus franciscanus. Next base: position 23,737,986 of record CP137676.1, read on the forward strand.
GTTATATTTTCGTCCTATACATTGTGAAATAGTGAACAATGAATTATGTTGGATTTATGTTTGTTTATCAAATGATAAAAAAAGCTTTGTTATAATTATGTTGCAGTTTTGTATAAACTATATTATGTACGAAAAAGAGTTGGAGCTTTGAGAAATAAAATCAATGAATACAAAAAAAAATACATGTGCATGTATGCATTGTGTGCATGCACAATAACCTTGAACAGTGCAAGTTGAATTGACTTTCAAGTTTCAATTGGGAAGTAGAATTTGACATTCAAAATCTATAATATTCAAAGAGAAGGTGCTGCAGCTGAAAAAGGCCCTTTCACCACAGGCTACTCGCGTCTTGAGGTTCTTAAGAAAATGCTGGTGTGGTGATCTTAGACTACGAGCTGGTGTATGAGGCATAACAAGGTCTTGTAAATAGTTTGGTGCCAATCCATTAACAGCCTCCAATGGTGACACATACTATCACCAAGTTTGAGCCTAACATCTTTAGTGCTTCTCGTGATTTTGCAATAACGAGGCTGATAGCTGGAAATTCAGAAGTTGACCTCTGTGACCTTAGACCTTTGACCTACAAACTCAAAATCTAATCAGATTGTCTTCCTATGTTGATACATACTATCATCAAGTGTGAAGTTCATATCTTAAGTGGGTCTTGAGATATGGCGTTAACGAGAAAGGGGGAGATATAACGAGGACAATACCTGTAAAATCAGAAATTTGACCTCTATGACCTTTGACCTACGTACCCTCAAATCTAATCAGATTGTCTTCCAATGGTGACACATAATATCATCAAGTTTGAGCGTTACATCTTTAGTGCTTCTCGTGATTTTGCAATAACGAGGCTAATAGCTGGAAATTCAGAAGTTGACCTCTGTGACATTAGACCTTTGACCTACAAACTCAAAATCTAATCAGATTGTCTTCTATGTTGATACATACTATCATCAAGTGTGAAGTTCATATCTCAAGTGGGTCTTGAGATATGGCGTTAACGAGAAAGGGGGGCGGACGGTAGGACGGACAACCCCAAAACATAATGCCTCCGGCACCACCTTCGGTGGGCAGGGGCATAAACAAATTTCTT